>JAABLK010000484.1:9640-25882 GCA_012295415.1 Phytophthora chlamydospora | reverse complement strand
CATTCTACAGAATTTGAAGGACACAGCACACCCTGTGTTTGCAACTGCAGGACGCCGTGTCCTGTATTTTCCAAACGCAAAGAGAAATAATCGAGTTTGAACAGGGATTTAGTATAGAGCCAGTTAAAGGGTCGGTTTCGCCGCTTTTGCCGGACACAGTTCCTGCCTTCCTACAATTCAAAACGCCATATTGCCATTCCCCCAAACCGCAACCATGGCAAGCGCCGACTGGAACGAGCTAGCGAGGAAGGTTACCGCGATTAAGAGCAACACGGTGAGCTCACGGTCGCGAGCAGTGTACCAAAACTCATATGGCCGCTTCATCGCGTGGATCGTCGTTAATAAGCCTGATCTGGTGTCGACTGCATTCGCTGAGAGACTTGGTGATGTAGCTAACCTCTCCTTACAGCAGATTCGCAAGAAATTGAAGCCTCTGCTAGACCGTGACGCGTCCAACCCCCCTCTCAAGTTTGATGCTCTTCAGGTGAACATTTTTGGCGCATGGCTGCTAACACTGGAGAAAGCGGATGGAGGCTGTCTGAGCTTCTCAGCTCTCAACACTCACCGGGCTGGTCTCTTTAATCTCTACCGTGACTATGGACTTGATATGTCGCCTGTACTGGAGAAGGAGATGCGCCTGTACTTCAAGGGTCTCAAGAGAGAGATGGCTAGCGCTGCAGCCCGTGGGGAAGCACGAGCCAAAACCGGCAAAGACCCGCTTTCGTTTGAATTGTATCGGTTCCTGTGTGAGCGGCTACTTCGTTGTCCATCCAAGGACATGACATTTGCGCGGACCTATATGATTATAGCCTGGAACCTCATGTGTCGATCAGCAAACGCATTTGGCATCCGTCATGCACACATGGAGTGGCGTGAAGACGCTTTGTGCGTTTATTTTGCGCACCAAAAGAATGATCAGGACGGAAGCAGGCCTCGTGACCCTCGTCACATCTACGCAAATCCGCTCAGGCCAGCAATATGCCCAGTGCTTGCTCTAGCCGTGTTCTGGGCCACCTCTTCATTCGACGGCGACGACCGCCTTTTCCCTGGTAATAACCAGTATGAACGATTTCGCAAGTGTCTGCAACGCCTTCTGGAAAAGGATGATGTAGCTGATGAATTACGCCGGCGTGGGGTTAACCGAGACGAGCTGGGTACGCACTCGATGCGTAAGGGAGCGGCGACATACTGTGCTTCAGGGTCAACAGCCTGTCCGTCGTCGACATCAGTCCATTTGCGAGCAGGATGGTCATTAGGGGGAGTTCAAAATACTTACCTTCGTTACGAGGCCGCCGGTGACATGCATGTTGGAAGAACAGTGTCGGGCCTCCCTCCAGACAGCCATGAATTTGGTATGCTGCCGCCACATTTTGGTAGTCGAGACGAAGACATCGTCAAGGCGATTGAGTGCGTTTTTCCTGGACTACCTCAGCAGCTTTCGTACGTTGCCGAGTTTTGCTTGGCTTCGCTAGTTTATCATGCGCCGTATCTACAGTCGAATTTGGATCCGGACCATCCACTGTTTGAATGTTCACTATTTCAGCATTCGCGCTTGCTATCAGACCTGTCCACTAAAGTGACTTGCACTGGTGATCGATTACAAGCCACAGGGGTGCCTCCACATGTATCCATTTTGAGCAAGATGAAAGCTTTACTGGACGCCAATCTGAGGACCATTGAACGAATCGATTCCACACGAGTGGCAACCGTGAAGGATATAATGCACGAGTTGGAACAGCGAGCAATCGGTGCCGGTACGGTGACATTTGATGGCCTGGACAGTGCGCTCAAGCGTTGCCTTGATGCTGCAGGTGTCACAGAGCTCGTCAATAGACTAAATGACGATGCAGAGGGTGCCTCGGCACCGATGATCGAATCGGATCGACCAATCACCACCGCATTCTTTTGGGGGGGACGCTTTCGCCGTGTTCCTGTCGATTTTACGTTTCCGGAGTGCTCTGTTGCGAGCCTGTGGGTGTTATGGCAGTGCGGTAATGCCAACAAGAAGATACCAGCACTGAAGCTTCTGGACGGGCGTGACATGCCGACGCGCAACCTGCAAAAACGTCTCAGTGACATTCGCTATCTGATGGGCATTATCGAGAGCGCAGCTAAGCGTACCGGCCTGTGGAATATCCACCAGAGCGTCGAGGAGGCAGTGAAGGTGTTCAATGCGTGCGCTGACAGCGTCGAAGTTCCTCAACTGACGGCAGCATCGAGAAAGCGACGCCGAGGTCAGCTTAGCTGGACGACTGTTGTGGCGCTGCACCGCAAACGATCTCGAGTATCCGAGAACTGATTGGCTGTAATAGTGTTTGGCAAACTTCTCTGATTGGCTGTTATCGTTCCATTGTGTTGTCCTGCTAATGTCCTGCAAAATCCGTCTAACAATCATTTCCCCCATTAAGCTCATATGAGGCGATACGAGAGTTTAAAAGAGGTCTAGTGAGGGACGATAGTAAAGCTAAATGAAAAAATACTCTTGCTTTGTTGCAAGGGTGCATATTTGGTTGTGCAAGTAGGATTCCTTCAAGCAAAAAAAATATTAAGGCTGTTTGATACTCGTCCTTCTCCCAGTCAATGACAGATATGATCGACTCTACCTAGCAGTTGTCAGAAACGTTGCGGCAAAACTACTGCAGGGTTTAAAAAGCGATCGCGAACCAGCTTTCAACCCATTTCAATTTTGATGTTTCTGTCTGTTTTGCGCTGTTTCGTTCCCGCCTACTAGTTCAAGCAGGTTTTGGTGGTCTGCCTCGCCCACTCGATTCGAACTTGACCTTTCACATGCGGCTTGAAATGTATTAGCACTACATGTAGCTCACACACCGACGCTGCTCGCGGTTTCATTATCTATTGAGGCAAAACTAATGACATTCGTGATTTTCTCGATAGCAAAACCTGGTGCATTAGGCTGCGAGAAGACCTAACACTGGCCAGAGATTGGTGCGTAGCTCGCGTAGTTGAGCTACTTGTTGTGTCAACAGTGTCGAACGGCCCTGGAGACACTAAAATGTTGTCGACAACTCTTATCACCTTGTTGCAGCTTGCGTTTAGGCCCAGCTGACTGATTTCAGTGGCGAGGCTTAATATGGACCCAGTGGGTCAATTTCCCTAATATTAAAGAGGCATGATGTCCATGGGACACGCTGACAACATCAACCCCCACTATTCAATTGCGATGCTTTCACCACCTTCCGGACATCTTCATCGCCTTGCAAGAAGCTCATCATCACCTCCCGGCGTTCTTTCTCGAGTGCTTCTTTCGCAGCTTGCTGCGTGATGATAACGTCTGAGAGCTTGTGCAACGCTTTGAACCGAAGTGCTCTTCCGGCTCCCGTGACAGACATCTTGATCATTCGTTTTTGAGCATCCAACTGCATCTTCAATCGCTTGAGCTCACCATCTTTTTCTCTGATTTGGGTCGCGATCTCTGAGCACGTTTCGTGCTTCGCTCGACTCTTCGCCTCTGTTGAGGGCTCCCCTTCCAGTATGGACATGAGCTTCTCTTTCTGCCCCGCCCAAGCGTAGATAATCACATTAGCCAATGCAGCAGAACGCCTCACTTTCTCTTTGTTGATAGAGACGACAAGCTCCATGATCTGAATCTGACGTTCCTTGGTTATTACTTCGTCCACATCCTTGTCTGCTACCATGTAGGCACGCGCATCAGCAATTGCTGTCTCGTTTGTTACAATCTTGCTGTTCAGCTGGTCATAAGCCGCAGTTAGTCGCTGAATTTCAGGATCATCCTCCACTCGAATGCGAATGGAATGTGCGTCTTCGCGATGAGAGTCGCTGTCTTCAAAGAGAGCTCGTGCAGGTATTCCTAAGCATTTTGGTCTTTCATTTCTTCCAGAACCATCCCCAGAATCGGACACCGCGCTACGTTGACATGGAGCATCAGCAACATTCGCTTGGGATGCATTAACGTCCGATGCACTGTGAGCTTTCTTGGCACAAGTTATAGCATCAGGAGGATCCTTTTCAGTTTCATTGTCAGCAGCGCCGTACGCTCCGATTTTTCGTTCAAGCGATGCCACTTTAATCTCCAATTCATGAACACGATTGATGAGCACCAAAGCCCAACTTGGAGCACCTTCCGGTACAACTTGGTTTGATAAATCAATACTGGTGTCAACTGTGCCCAATTCCATATCGCTCGCTTCATGCTCAAGGCTAGCTAGCGACACTTGTGTTGGCGACAGTGATCTTGTTGATAAAGTTGCATCGTGTTTTTGCGCATTCTCCTTGTAGTCAAAATACTGGGATGGCGCGTTTTCCGGAGTCCGAAAGCCACTCTGCTCACCTTTGTCTTCATGCATGTGACCCTTGCCTTCAGCAATCTCATAGCGATCAAGCTGGTGTGGTCCCTTATGACCAGCAGCACCAGCAACTGTAGAGATTGAACGCTCTTGTGAAGATGCAGCTACTGAATCGCCATCTCCAGCCTGGATCCCACATTCATCATCGACCTGGGCAGGTATAAAGTCCTTTTTGGTTAGCTTGGTACTTCGTCTGGTTGGCTGCTGGCTCGCCTTAGCTTTCTCTAGCGCGAATTGACAGCGAAAGCCTCGCTCTTTAGCTGGATTGGAGCGCAGTGACGCCATCGACTGGTGGTGCTGGTAGACCCACCGCCGAAATTCTTTCTCGTAATCAAGCATTATTTCTCCCGGGCGCAGCGGCACAGGAATCGCTTTTAGCTTCTGTTGCACTTCGCGAGGAGTACTATTAAGTCTGCGCTCCATAATCTCCTGTAGATATTCCTCGGGCGTCAAAATGCGTTGGGCTAGTAGTTCTTTACGCGTTCGAAGAGGACTCGCTTCATGCCCACCCCCAATCTGAGCCTCTGTCTCAAAATTGTCGCTGTCGTTGTTCAGGCCTTCATCATCGCTGGGAGCATTTTCTGGTAGGGCGAGTCCTTCATCATATCGCTGCCGCTTGCTCTCGAGTGATGTAGCTTTATTGCACGAGTCAAAGTCTCTTTTCCGGGAAACCTTGTTCAGACCGGTCGACGCCATCACCGTGTCAATTGTCCCCACTCTCAGGTGGGCGAAGGAGAACCAAAAGCCTCGCTCTCGCTCCGGATCGGATCGTAGCGACGTCAAGTTTTCGTTTCTATCCAGTAACCAGTGCTCAAACTTGCGGGTGTACTGCTCCATGGTCTCACCATGATACAGCGGAACTGGAATGGCCTTGGATGGCGCCTCCACAAACGGATCCTTTCTCCAGCGCGCGATCATCTCGTAGCGCAATGCACGCACTGTCAGCACACGCTTCGCCAGCAATTGACGGCGAATTCGGTCGGCAAGAGACTCATCTTCTCGCTGCATGATGTTGAACGCGTGAGAGGAAAGATGTCAAAATTGCCAATTTTTAAAGTGTCATGATGACGCGCTCCCGCTTTGATGACGCGCCCCCACTTTTTCGTTTTGGCCGGTTTCCCAAAAAACGGGGTTTTCCGGATCTTGAAGGGACGCCAAGTTATCCATTTTTCGGGAATGACGTCTCGCCGGTACTCGACGCCGCCGTCCGCGTCCCAGCGCGCGTCAGGTGATGCCTCGTACGATAGCTTCTTGAAGCTTTTCGCGTCCTTGGCAGATCCGCAGACGCAGTACAACCATGCGAGGCACTTGGCGCTCACGAAAAATATCCTCTACGAAAACGAAATGGGGTGCGAGGTCGACAAACTTGCCCATGTACAACAATGCACTGATGCTCTGTGTGTTATCAACTAGGTGGAAAGTAGCCGACTTGCCGCTTGTGAGTGACCTGCTCCATTTGTTGCGCGACAAGGTGCAGGACGGGATTCCGCAATTCGACGAGCAACTTGTCCTGACGATCATGAGATGTTGCAAAGTGAGCCATGCCGGCGCCATGTTGGTCTTTAAATCATTGTGCTGAGTATTGCTGTCGCGCATGTGTATTCCCTTAGCCGTTCATTCGGCAGAAGTCGAACGAAGAGATCACAAACCCGAGTTTACTTCATGGATTGCTGCCAACCCTGGCAGAGCTACTGTCGTTTGATGACATCGACGTGCAAGTTGGATCCGCAGAGGCGCTGAGGATGTTTGCAACTGGTGCATGTAAGTATCGATCAGCGTTCTTGTTGTTATTGTGCGCTCATTGTGTTTATATGGCCCAATGCACAGGTTTGGCTCGACCAACAACGAAGCCAAGAAGCAACAACGCGGAGACTAAGTCGGACGATTTGAGATTGACACCGCGCATTTTCAGTCAGAACCTCATGGAAGAGACCGGAGCAGTGAATGCAGTTGTGGCAGTAATGCATGATCTCTTCCCGGATGAGGAAGGGGAAGAAGAGCAAGACTTATCGCAGAACCCTGGGCAGCTCGATGAGAATCGAGAAGATCCTATCGATGCAGATTGGACACTTTCTGGAGAAGATCTCGAACAACAAAGTGAAGTACTAGAGGACAATGAAGAAGTGGACGTAGAGAAAAGCGCTCCTGAAAAAGTGCTTCAAGAAGAAGTCGCCTCCAAGGAAACTAATGGCGCGCCACAATCTGTCAGGAAACCTGCTTCTGCACCACCAAATGGGCACAAATCGTCTTCTCATCTCAGCACTCGCGAGGCTCAGGGGCTGATTGAAGAGGCACAGACAAGAAGTAGTAGTGAAACTGAGTTGTTTGACAACTCAGCGGTAACTCGTGCCACGAAGCCATCTTCAGCTCCTAGCACTATTCACCGCAGCTCCAAGACTAAAGAACGTCAAACTAGATCAGGATCGAGCTCTACCGTGCAAAATGAGTCGGCTACATCAGAAAGCAACGATCCAACAAGTAAGCCTGCTTCTCCGTCTCCTGCTCAAGAAAGCAACCCCGTTGAAGAACCGATTGAGCGAGGAGTTGGCAATGCGCTTCCCCTTCAGATGCGGCTGTCTGCATTGCTCTTCCCACTGATCGACTTGTTGTACGAACTGTCGGGGTATCAGCGCTGCGCAGAGGTCCTCGTTATGAGTGGCGCACTTCACTACGTCGTGTTCATCCTCGACAACATCACGAATCCACAGGACGAACTACTGCCGCTGTGCCTCGAAATTCTTTGGAATGTGCTGGAGCTCAGCCACGAAAACCTAACCACAATCACAAAGTGTGCCACGAGGAAGGAGCTGCTGGAAGTTTTCAGGTTGCGGAATGCAGCGTTCTTCCTGGGGAATGAATTCACATTCCAAGCACTGCTGCACGCTGTTGAGCTGCTTCTAGCCCAGGGATATCGACAGCAAGACAAAGAGATGCGCAACGAGTGCCTGATGATCATGCAGCTGCTGGCAAAGAGGCGTCGGTCTCTGGATTTCTTCTACTCGACGGGGTTGACGGCGTGCTTGTTCTCGTACGCTACTTCAGCAGAACTTTCCCACGCTAAGGCATCAACCCAGCAGGACAGGGCTTCCGCGACGGCGTCGGCCATCACAGCTAGCAACCAATACTACGCAACGAACAGTGACGAAGACTTTGAGTTCAAGCAGATGCTGTGGTTCTTGCTCGCAGAGATCGCGTGCGATCATCAAGCAAACTTGAGTGAGCTTGAGCAATTCAGATTTATGGAAATCTGGCTTTCTTACGCAACGGCGAACAGTGGAGGAATCAACCAACAGCAAGCGTTCAGTGGACAATTACCACGTCACAAGTACTCGGTCCCCCAACTCCAGTTGCTACAATGGACGGCACTCAGCGTACTTAACCACGTCGCTGCGTTTGTCGTGGATCATTTTTACGAGATTGGAGGACATATTAAGCTTCTCGAGTTCCTCCAGAGGAATATGGGCAACGAAGACGTGCTGGCCTCCGCCTGGCTCCTCATGCTCCAAGTATCGCCACCTCTCCCGTTCTATCAGACCGCATTGGGTAAACTAGGTGCAATTGAGACCGCTGTGGAGATATTCGAGGCTCCTCCGTCGCGTCACACGTTTGCTATACGTCGGAATGCAATCCTTGCCTGCGCTAGCATCTGTCGTAACGATCATGGATCCAATCGTAAGCGCTTCAGCCAGGCCAACGGAGTCCACGCCCTTGTTCAGCACTTGGAATTTGATCCATCGCACTCCGTTCTCGAGGAGAATATTCTTATCGGCATCATCGACGCGGTGCGCTCTTGTGTGATTGGAGATGTCGAGAGCGAGACGGCCTTCATCAACGACGACGGAGTACCAAAGCTACTCTCGATCCTAGTTCCTGCACCGAAGGCAATTAAACTCCAGGTATTGGCGGCACTTGCTGAAATCTGCGTGAATCCAGCCGCAATTCCGTCCTACCAAACATGGCGGTGCGACCAACCTGGTGACAACAACAACGCTAGTGCCAACCAAGTCTTACTTGGCATCTACGCCAACGAAGAAGCTGCTGAAAAACAGTCGAACCAAGAATCCGCTGAAAAGAACGCGCCATCGCAGCCGGAGAACGACCTCGTTGCTTCGACTAATGTTCGTCATAGCGCCTTCCAATCCATCACAAACTGCAGAAGCCCATTCATCGTCACACCGGAAACAAACACTGCTACTGATCCGCCAGAGGCCACTACCAATAGGCCTGAATCGCCAGCTTTTGCCCGTCTGAAAGATGCTCTTAAGGCCGCTCAAGGGTTTGCGTCCGAGAAGCAGACAACGGGCTCTTTACTGCAGTTGGAAAGCTATCAAATTCACCCGTCTGTGAATGTCAAGGCCAAGATTTACTCCGTCCTGGCGAGCGTATCCTTCGCACCGGAGGCTGGGAGCCTCACACCACGGGAGCAGGTCATGCTGGAGATTGCCAAGGAATATCCCACCTTCAAGCTCGGCGAGATGTGGCAAAATGTTGAGCGCGCGTTGCATGCTGAGGGCGTCCGCCCCATTTACGCGGACGCTCTTTACATCCGCCAGAACATTGAGCACGCGTACAACATCTCCGTGTGTACCAAGCTGGTACAGCAGGAAGTGTTTGCCCAGTCTCGCCAGCAGACCACCGAGCGTGAGGGAGCCTTCTTCGAACAAATCCTGCGCCAGAAACACCAGGAAGCTCAAGCGGAGGAATTCCATCGCGCCAACCGCCGGCAAAACTCTACCATGCAGCTCCATCTCGACGCCAAAAAGACTCGCCTGGAGTTCATGCGCCGGCAAGATCCGGCAGCATTTGCCGCGTATGAGAGCGAGGAGCGCTGTCTGATACGTGACTCTCCTCCAGAATACGTGGACGAGCAAGAAGGCTTGCGAATGCTGCAGCAGAACGAAGCGGAGCTACGCGGTCGACTCACGACTATAACGCGGCCTCGCCACCGCTCAGTCTAGCCACAGAAACAGCAGAAAAGGCTTCACAACAGCAAAATGCACAGGCTTGAAAAACTGGCGATCAGTTGAGTTACTCGTCCTCCAGATCGGCACTTTCAGCTCGCAGATCTTCCAAAATCTCGTTGATACGAACCACGCAGTCGGTATGCTTGGCCGTAAGGGTCTGCACTGAGCGCTCCAAGAAGGCAATCGTAGCATTATCAGGCTCTGGCTGCTTGGACGCGTCACTCAGCCGCATCTTCTCGATCAGCACCGCGGACGTCTAACCACATCGCACCCCAGGAAACACACATCAATGCAAGATTCAATTTACCAACGGAATCGCTGGACTTACCAAAAGTAATTTCTCCTTCTCTTCCAACTGCACTTTGCGGAGAAGCTGCGCGATCGCCGCTTGCTGCTTCTCGTCCCGCAGGATCTTCTCAACGTGCTTGATTTGCTCGCTAGCCGCCGAAAAGCGCTCCGTGATCCCAGAACCTGAGCGACAAAAAGTCGACTGATAAGCTTTATCATCGAAATAATCATCTCAATGCCGCGTCCTTCGCTCACAGAAGGCTGGGAACTGCTCCGTCTTCTGGTGCGCCTGGAAACCCCTGTATTTTACCATTCACCCACATTTCATGTTAGACTTGTACGTTAAAAAAACTTCGTAACTTTGACAATAAATTGCACAAACTGGCGAAAGTCGGTGTAGATCTGGACGCGCGTCTCCTGCAGGCGGTGGAAGGTCTGCACCAGTTCTCGGGCGCTCAGCAACGTCAAGTCCTCAGGCTGACTCTCCTCTTCTTTGGAGTCACAATTTTCTGCTTTGTCCTGAACATTCGCGTCGTAGGGCTGGTCCTCCGCCTGCTGCTCCTCCTCGCAGCGCTCATGAGCGTGCGCAGGCCGCGTGGCCAGCAGCGAGAAGCAATCCTGGAACTCCATGGTCTCCGATATCGGATAGGATGACGATGAATCGCAAGTGTTTTCGCTCTTGGGTTTTGTATGGGGAAATATGACACTATAGTGTGAAAATGTACGCTATTGCGAAAATGTAAAATGTATTTGCCCGGAGGCCTTAGCACGCCTCGCCCAGCGATCCGTCCTTGGGAATCAGCCAGCAATGGCCCAACTTGGCCCCGCCCTTCACCGTGGCGGTTTTCTTGGAGGCGAAGACCCAGTTATCGTCAAAAGTCACGAACTGCAGCCTCATTTGGTCAGCGCCGAACGAGAGCTCGAAAATGCCGTACGGGGCGTTCTCACCGCACCAGATCGGCTTGATGTCGGTGGCGTACGGAGGCGGATCACCAATGCTCTCGCTCTGAATGCCACCACCAGCTCCGTTGGTCACAAAATGCGTGTTGAAAGAGCCAAACTCGTGGCTTTCGGCGTGGGTGTGACCGTTGATGAAGAGATGGATGCCTCCCTTGTCCAGAGCATTGTTCACCTCCGCCATCATCGTCGGGTCCATGTGGAAATGCGGCGAGTAGTGGGTATTCACCACTTTCCACGTCGCAGTAGAGGTAGCAGCGTCTCGTGCTAACTGCTTGATGGAGTCGGCTTGCCAGGCCTCAATCTGGGTCATGCAGGCGTCGAACATCTCCGTGTCCCCACCGGCGCATAGCTTGTCTCCTCGGGCCACGTTCGAGCAGCTCTGACTTCCGCCGTACTTCATTTTGTAGCCGTAGCATTGACAGCATGTTTGTTGGGCTCCATGCACTGCTGCAGCATTGGTATCAATGTTGAAGACATCGACGGTAACCCCCGAGTCCGGATCTTCTAGGCGCTCCACGTAGTAGCGGGCAGGCATCTGCCAACGATCGTTGTTGGGACTCACGTACGTGCTTTGCCGTGTAAACTTCTCGTCCAGTTGTTTGAGCAGATCGGCGGTTCCCGAGCACTCGACAAACTCGTTGTCACGCTTCCCGCAGATGAACATGGAGCCACCGATGTCGTGGTTCCCAACAACATTCAGCCACTTGATGTCCAGCAGCGCTGGGTCCGCGTACATGGCCTCGAACGAGTTTAGGAAGCGATAGTTGACATCGTCCGATCCCAAGCCGTTCCAGTAGAAGTTGTCGCTGCGAGTATAGGCGAATATTATGGTAAAATTCCGTGAAGCGAAGGGACAAATACTGAAACTTACCCGTGGCTGAGGATTGCCTTGGGCTGCAATTTCTTGGCTGACAGTGCCAGCAAATGCGCAACATTTGCCTGAGCCTGTTGGTCCTTGTAGTACTCCGTGTTGCCCGTTCCCGTCTTGCGGTAGACATTGCAGCACGATCCGAGATTGAGATCGACTCCCCAGTCGCCGATAGCTAATGTGTGCAAGTCGAAGGTAGCGGAGCGAGAAACAGTTGCAGCTGGGGTGGAAGTCTTCGATCCAGAGCTTGAACTCGAGCTTGCGACGCACTGGAACCCCAAGAACGTAGTCGCTTCCGTACTCGCACAGACAATTGGCGTAACCAAATCGTTCCCTTCCACAGCATCGACTTCCTCACTCAGTTCAACTCGCGCGGTTGGACGGAAGTAGTGGGGATTCGACTGCGTCGCGGCGCATGGCAGCACCCATTGCGCTAACAACACGGACACGACCAGAGCCAAGTTCATCGGAGCTCAGCAATACTCAAGATATCAAGATATCCACCCAATCGAGAGCTTCTGGATCCGGGATCGAGGGTCGCCTCGACCTTTCGAAGGAGCAAAAAGGAGCATAATTCTTCGCCATTTCACTTTTTGTCGTTCAACTTCTCTTTCCAAATTATTCTTACTGCATCTTCATCCACGTCACCCTTGACTCCTTGGCCGCTATCTTTGTTTTGGCAACATGTCTCGGCGCAACGTCCTCGGAGCTGGGCGAGTCGGTCTTATCGCCACCTTTTTAATAGCCTGGCCACGCAAGACTGGTGCGAATGCAAGCTCCTCGTATTTGTATGGCTGATCAACCAAGTCTGGGAGTCACACGCTGGAACGGAGAACCAAGTCGCGCCAACCTCGTTCCTCACGAACCTGAGCCCAAATCGGTCGATCGCTGTGACTGGCATGAACTCGTTCGAAGCGGCGGCTGAGGCTCAGCGACGAGTGCACATCATCGACGACCTCTTGGGGGCGGTCCTAGTGCTGGCGGCTTTGGGGTTCGCGTTGTTGCTTGAGCTCACTCGAAGACAGATCTGTGCCGTCTACCAATTGGCTTTCGTGCTTTGCGCCTGCTGCACATTCTTCATCGTCGGAGGAATCGTGGATCATCACTTGACCGACGAGCAGCTCACAATTGCGCTCTACGGGTCCTATCTATCCAGTTCGCTCACGACGTCGTACGTGTATCTGCCCATTCTGGCGGCCTTGGGTGTCTCGTTCGCTGTACTCGTCCAGCTTTCGCTCTGTTCCTGTCAGTGCTGCTGTCTCGTGGGGGCTGCCAGTGTGGCCCACGGCCATTGCTTCGCTGCTCGGATACGCGCCAACATGTCGTTGTACACAGCCAGCTTCGTGGCGCTCATGGGGGCGATCGGGGCGAGGCTTAACGCGAGACTGCGCGAATCGGCCATCAACCCCGACGGCGGAACAGTCCATTGGACCATGTTGCGAGCTCCGTTCTTCTTGGCGATGGCGCACATTGGCAGCTTGTTGTTTGTAGCTCTCAAACTCTTCTTGCAGCATGTACGTACGCGTCTTGGTTTGTGAACAGGTCCAGAGTATTTCCAAGTTCTCACGATGTGTGTGTCTTGTATTCAAAAGGCGGACAAGACTCCTGTCAATTCTTCCCGGGCTGAATTTCTGCTTGAACGCCTCCCTCCAAAAGCCATTGAAGACCTCACTCGTCCTCCACCAGCACCAAAGAAGGTTTGTGTAGCACTAGACAATGGAGATCCCCCTCTCCACGCTCACTTTATTCGTGTTTGTACTCGCCACAGCTCCCACCGACGTTTTCGTCGGTGGAGAAAAAGATCAACCAAGCCAGGAGTCCGACCAAGTCTTCAGCCGAAGTGGCGCTAGCAGATGCACTGGCTGCACGTGGTGGCCAACGTCGAGAGCTGCAGCTTTCAGTTGCAGCTTCTCCCGTTCGGACCGAGCGCTCGAATAATAACGACGGCGACGTGTCTTCCCTGATCAGCAGCGACAGCGAGAGCGACGATGAGGTGTTGCAACCAGTCTTCAAGTCTACAGCGACTGCGGCTGCTGTCGCGGGAGGCCGAGCCAATAGTCCCCGTCGATCGATGTACTCGGGGTATTCTTCCAGCCCTCCAGCCTCGCCAACGTCCTCGATCGGGTCGTCCTTGTCCACTTCTCCAATTGCCAGAGCACGAGCCAAGATGTATCGCAATGGAACTATGGACTCGGCCTCCTGGAGCGACTACGAGGACAGCATGGAACGACTCTCAGCGCGTGACTACTACAGCGATCGCCCATCGACAGCGTCCACCTCATCAACGGCTTCGTTGCCTGGGCTGCGACGTCGGGCTGCGGCTGCAACGGCGCACAGAAACTCACCGTCATTGCCTCAGCACCAAGAAATGAGAAGGCAAATGCCGACGGAATCGCTGTGGCTTCCGTGCGTCGATCCAGCGAGCGGCAGCACATATTACTACAACCAACAAACAGGAGAAAGCCGATGGGACCTGGTATAACACGCGCTAGCCAAAGAAAACCGTTTAGTCTTACAACATTCCCACCTGCGAGGCCGAGAGCCTAGACCTTGCCCACGTAGCGATGCGTGAGCTTGTAGTTCGTGTCTAACGTCTTCAGCAGTGACTTGCCAGTCGAGTCCAACGCTCCGAAGAGCTGTTCCTTCTCGTACGGCGAGCACACGTCGAGCAGCGCAAACACACCAGGTCTCAACTTCTGCTGGAACCGCACGGGCAGCTTATCGCGAGTCACGCTCACCAGGAACGCCATCAGGAGGTACACAACGTGCTTGCGAAGCTGGACGTCGTGCTCCTTCATGTACCCGTACAGACGCGCCAGGTTTGAACTCCACTCCAAGCAAAACGGAGAGTACTCGGCACTAGCGGAAGTCAACACCAGCAGCTGCAAGAGAGCGTTGGCTGCCTGGACAAGATGCGGGATGCCGTTAACCAACGACGCGAAGTGGTTGCGCACGATTCTCAACAGTAGCGTATATGAAAGCGTCCAGAGTTCATGCAGCTCTTGGGGGTTGTAAGCATTGGTACCAGCTTGCCAACACGATACCGCAGCCACCAGCGGTTGGAAACCCGTGAAAACGTGCTGCAGCTCGTGGGTTTTCCATGTGAAAAGCTCGGCCTTGCAGAACACAAGCACGAACGCCTTCATGTTCCAAATCCGCAGAGTAACAGCACTGTCCGATTCAGCTCCCACGTGTAGCGACTGGATAGCGAAGTTCTGAAGCAAGGCCTCGATGATCGCTTCCTTTCTCTCGTTCAGAAGCACCCGTCGAGCCGCCGTAAGCTTTCGGTCTCCACCCAAAAGCAGGCAGAGAGCGCGTAATGAGCCTTGCTTCCGTTGGGTTTCACTTGCTACCAGTTCCTGAACGATCGTTGAGGTCAGCAGACGGAATTCGTCCTTGTTTGCGTTGGCAATCACCGCTTGCAGAGCTCCTTCCGCCTTCTTCTGTGCCTCGATATCGGTGCGGGAAACGCGTGAAAGCGACACCGCCAACAGACAGCCATACGTCTCCAGAGGGGTGACGTACGCACGGAAGGAAGCGTATTCCTCACAGAAATTCGCGAAAAAGTACCAAGCTGCGTGCTGGAGTTTAACGTCATCCGTGGAGGTACTGCTTGCTACGATCAGCTTCATGGAAGAAGCCAAAGCTGAGCCAACTCGCTTCACAAGCAATTCCAACACACAACCCTCAGTGGCCGCAGTTTGCTGATTCTTGTGCTGGCGAGCTTGTTTGAACAACACAGACTGGTACTTGAGAAGAGCAGTCAGGACGTCAAAAGACAGCGCGGTGGTTGCTCCCTCACACACTTTTGCGCGTGTAACAGCATCCACGACGCTCTCAACGAAGTCCTTCTCTTCCTCGGAATTGGCTGACGCAGAGCCTCGGCACACAGCCAACGCCTCCACAACCATAACAGCGCGATTCAGATCCCTATCCGCGGGTTTCTTCGTTACTGTCCTGCTGTCCAAGACACTATTCAGCAACTCGCCAGCAAATGAATTGGCCCCGATATCTGAATAGTGGCCCAAGACTTCGGCAACGAGGGACACGCTGACAGCTTCATCAACCACAAGCTGCGAGAATATAAAACGTGCCCCGTCACGTAGCTTCTCTTCAAGCTTCGACAGAGTTTTCCGCGACGCGTGTACCTCAGCTCCGACAGCCTTAAAGTAGAGCTGAATCCAGGTTAAAACAGCCCGGGCAAGCTCTGCCTTGCCGCCAGTTATGACATCACACGTGGTGATCGCTTTGTAGAAAAACAGAACGGTTGACAGCAGCTCTCCACACTCTTGAGTCTTCAGATACCCGACTGGAATCTCTAGCAACAGGCTAAAGAAACGAAGCGGTCTCCCCATGCTCATCAATGACCCACGCTGCACTTCATCCACAAAGCGTGTAACCATGGTAGTCAGGGCACCGGTTGCGACGTCGCGAAGACTTGAGATTTCATAGAAACCCGCGTCACAAGCGATTCGACTGGCCGAGCCATCTAGCTCCCCAGCAACAGCTTCATCGATAAAAGCACTGATAATTTCGCGTACGAAGTGATCACATTCGTTGCTGCTTGCGTTCGCCATCAGCTCCGGTAGATGAAAGCTTACTGCCTCCCAGCATTTCCAATTGATAACGTACTCAATCACCAATCGAGTCACCTCCTCTCGTCCTTTGCGAGAAATCTTTGCGCCGTTCTCAGCCGCTCCACTCGACACGCTCGTGTTTCGCAGCCAATACACACACAGCTTGACAATTCCTGCCGCGCCGAGTCCGTGGCTCGTACTGAAGCTTTGCTCATTTCTATCCAAAGACTTGGATTTGCTTCGTTTCTTCTTCGTCAAAC
>JAABLK010000483.1:0-25910 GCA_012295415.1 Phytophthora chlamydospora | reverse complement strand
TGGCGTTCAAACTTCGAGAAAACCCCCGGCCCCCCGGGCCGGGAGGCAGCCCCCCCCCCCCCCAATGTTGAGGTGAAGAACACGCTGTACCATGGAAGTAAGGCCATGCGGTCAGGAATGGTACGGGCCAGCTTCACCTGAACTAAAGCCCAAACTCGCTGCAAAAGAAATGAACTGAACTCGCGAGTTATTTGTCCACACGATGTTCTTGCGAAGAGTAAGTTGTTCTCAGTCTCGAATTCCAACAACTACTATTGCAAACGAAGACAATTTCAAAACCGCGCTACTGCAGTGAAGCACGGCACCCCTGCTTCCCCTGCTTTAGCTTTAGCAGCTACCCTTGATCCCGAGGTCTGACAGCGTCACTGACGGGAGGCCCACCCAACTACGCATCGCGTTCACGACCGACAGGTCGCGGTGCACACGAGTATACTTGCCCCCAGCAAAACTCTCAACAGTGTAGCCGCAGGAACCAGCACGGAACGCTTTCTCGTACGGCACGCTGGCGGTGCACGTCTGGCCTTGAGACGAGTCGAACCCGCTGCAGTCTGAATAGCCATCAGGGAAGCCGGCGGCACCGTTCGAGAACCACGTGTACGAGCTCAGCACGACCTTGATCTGCCAGTCAGCATCCGTGCGAGAAAACAGCTTGACCTCGAAACCGCGGTGCTTGCCCACGTCCTTGTCCTTAATGAGCACGGACCCGGAATCGCCCATGTCACGCGAGGACGAGCCCTCGTTCTGCTGGTCGTGGTCGTCGTTCTGAATCACGAAACGAGAAGCCGGCAGAATCCAGGACCCGCAAATCGGGAACTCCTTCGGGTAGTCTGACGACCAGATCTTGAGCTTGGCAATGTCGGTGGAGGAGATGCCATTGGCAGCGTACTGCGCGTCCAGTCCCTTGTAGAAGTTGTAGCCCGAGTCGGCATTGCACGCCAGAAGACTGGCCTCGCCGCCCAAGATCACTTCGCCCCACGAGATAAAGTCGTCGGGGAGACTGCCACCCATGTACTTGCTTAGAAGGCCGTAAATTGCTCCAGTGTCAACAGGTCCGATGTGTTTCAACGCATCCAGACGAAGTCCGCTGAAACCGATACCGAGAAGATCCACGAAGTATTGCGCGATGCGTTCACGGACGTACGTCTTCTCCGTGTTCAGGTCCGTCAGACCAGTAAGCCATCCCGCTTGAAGCTGTAGTGGATCGGTCCAAGAGCTCATGGTGCGCTCGCAGTGGAAGTCCGACGGTCCGAAGGGAACAGCAGGGAACTCGAGTGCTGGTCTAGCGTTCGTGTAAGTGTTCAAGCCGTAAGTGTAGCTGTGCGTGTAGTACGGCGAGCGCTTACCGCTGGACTTGGAACCCCACGTGACGCAGGATCCGCCGCTGCTGTAGCGGTGAGAGAGCACATCATTGCCTCCTCCAGTCATGTGGTTCACGACTGCATCGGCGTACACACGAACTCCATTTTCTCGACACGTTTGAATCATAGCTCTCAACTGCGCTCTCGATCCGAGACGCGAGTACAAACGATAGCTCACGGGCTGATACACGAAGTACCAAGGGTTCCGCTGACCGCTTTGAGGCCACGCATTTGATAGCACGGACTCCTGCGGAGGATTGATCTTGACTCCCATGTAGCCTGCCTTGCCCAGGAAATCCGAGCATTCCTGTGCAATGTCATCGTAGGGCCAGCCGAAGAGGTCGACGATGGCTCCTTTCTGACCGTTCTTCATGCCGCTGGGCTGCGTGACGACATTGTTTTGCCACACGAAATTGACGGGGTCCAGCGCTAACTTCCAGGTGTCTTTGCCATCGGTGCACGAAGCAACGATGAGGAGATCGTCTTTCAGCGAGCTCGTGGCTTGATACGTTGGAGACGTCGACTTGGCACCATTGAAGGTGTACGAGCAGGTTGCAGAAGCAACACGGAGATACGTGCGTACAGTGACGGTAGCAGACGTTCGATCCGATATGTAGACGACGTGAGCGTAGCCGGTCAGCGATCGGTAATCTTGGTAGTCAGTAGACCAACCGCTAGCGTTGTGTGGCGGGGTTTGCCACTTCCTTTGATCATCAGTCACCGGGAGCTCGGTCTGCGTCGAGCTAGAGCACGAATCGAGGCCGTTGTAGTTGTAGCAGTTCCCTGACGGTGTAGGTGCCGGCGTGGTCGGACTGGGAACAGCAGTAGACGTTGGTGTTGGGCTTGTCGTCGTCGGCGTAGGCTTAGTGGTGGGGGTTGGCGTGCTTGTCGTACTGGTCGGTACCGGGGCCGATGTCGGCGTGGACGGCGTCGCAGCGGGTACGCTCACAGTGCTCATCACAATCCACCTTCCAGCGCTGGTCGCCTTGTAGTTTGCGTTCTGGTTATTATCCCAAGCCCCATTTCCGTTGGTGAAGACAAATTCAAGTGAAGCTTGCGGCGCAGCCAAGTCGTACTGGAACCACCCGGCCGAGGATGGATACGTCGAATCCGTGCTCGCCGCCATGAGCTTCCCTGGGGACGTCGTCCACGTCGATCCAGTATTGTAGTGGATGTACGGGGCCGTCCAGCCTGTCTGGAAGAAGATGTGCACACCAGTGCCGCTACCAGTCAGCACAGTCGCCGAGGGTGGACTGCTAACGGAGCTCGTCACTTGCCAAGTGCCCGCTACGGAGATTTTGTAGTTTGCATTTCCTTTGTTGTCCCAAACTCCAGCGCCGTTGTTGAACACGAACTCGAGCGAGCTCGAGGATGCCGGGATGTCGTAGCTGAACCAGCCCAGTGCGGCGGGGAAGTTCGTCGCGTCAGTGCTCTTGGTCATGACCACGCCCGGGGAAGTCGTCCATCCAGAACCGGTGTTGTAGTGGATGTAGGGCATCGTCCACCCCGTGCGAAAGTAAACGTGGTAGCCCGTGCCATCACTAACTTTGACTAGCGTCTGCGCGTTGGCAACTCCAATGAGCAGGAGTGCCAGCAGGACCGCAAGTAATCCCTTTCTTGAGGTTGTTGGGGGCATGGCGTGCAGTCACTTGTCGTCGAGACGGTTCAGGGAGGAGGCTTCAGGTTCTTCTTCTTGGTGCAAGGCGAATTGAGAAGTGAGTGAGGGCCCAGGGTGCGCCGAGAGCAAGCGCAACACCGGTTGTCCGTGGTCGTAGTTCACAGGCAGGCTCCCGCCGTTTTCAATCGCTCCCGACGTCGGCTGCCAGCGAGCATACTTAGCAGAACTCCTTCCACCTAGGCTGGCCGGTTGCACCTGACGCTGACCCACTTGATTCATTCCTCGCGCTGTCAACTCTTGCAGTTAGCGCCTCTGGACGAAGCAGAAGATGTCGTTTTTACCCGTCAGTGGAGTCACATGCCAGCGAGCAAGTTGAAGAGCTACTCCGGTGACGTGCAGTTTCTCATCAGGGCATCCAGTCCAGTCATCACAATGGATGATCACGAACAGCGGGAATTAACCGACGGGATCCGATCGCACCACGCAGAGCGCTGCGCCGGACAAGGTAATCCTCGCATCACAAAGGTGTCTCCGCTCAGCAAACTGCGATCCAATTGCCGCACGGACCTGCTTTTCACGATGGGCGCTCGAGAGTGCTGTCAACTCCGTCAAATGTTCACAATGCCCGCATTCCGTGGCAGTCACGCCAAGTGCGCCAACGCTGGCAGTCCATTCTGCTGTCCCTGGATTTCTGTCCACCTCCCGGTCTCCGATCAGCTTCAACTCCGTTCGAACAGCCGAACGACAACTGTGGGCCAATCTCTCCTGCACCAGTAACGGCAGCAGGGCCTAAACTGGGTCTGCAAACGCCTGTTAATGCCAACGAGCAGCAAGGGAAGTGAGCCGACAGACTGACGTTGCAGTTGCCGCCGTGAGTATGATCGCAGATCCCCTGTGCTGCTCAGGTTGCTTGCTCGCCATCACACCCTGTGTCGATGATTGACTTCGGGTGAAGAGGCCACCCTGCAACCTTCGCTGTGTTGCAGCGCGTGCTGTTGCTGCTTTGAAGGCCTGGAGGCTGCAGCTCTTCGACGGCAGCCTCGCCACAAGAAGTGCGATCTTGGATGTCTGCTTAAATAAGGTATATTCGTTCGGAAAACCCCTAATCCAAACATTTTGTTTTTGACAAGCGAAGAAACCCGACGCAGCATGGATCTCAGTGCGGCGTGGCAGGAAGTGGCGCGCTTCCAGGAGACTGGCATCGCCACCGCCGGACACATGTACGCGGGCGAGCAGGAGAACGCGATGGTGCATGAGTTCCTGGCGACTGTGCCGGTCGCGACGCTCTTCGCGTGCCTGCAGGACGCCAGCGACCGCGGCGCCGCCAAGCAGGTGCTTGCTCTCAGCCTTTTTGCTCCCTGTGGGTTTAGCTATTGCAAACAAGCTCTCCTTAACCTGGAACTTTCGTTTTGAGTAGGTGAAGCTGGCCTGTAGCTGCATTAACCGTGTGCTGGGCGCGGAGGGCGATGGTAGCAGCATCTTCTTCCAGCCAGACGTACGTGGATCGACTTGCTGCTGCAATAGTCTGGTCTCTTACGTACTTGACTGTTGCCAAAAGATTGTTCCCTTTGTGCTGGCTGGCCTGGCCCACATGGAGAAGGAGGCGAGGGTGCTCGTGGTGAACCAATTCATTGCGCATCTAGGCAGGAAGCCGTCGCTCGACCAGGTGAATGTCCTGGTACGCTCGGACGGAGTAGTGCATTCGGGTAATGGTTCGAGATAAAGTGCTAAGTGTTGCTGTTGCGATGGTGCAGGCGGACCCGCTAGTTCTGGAGCAGGTGTGCACTGTCATTGCAGATGAAGACATCGAGGTCGCTGCCAAGGCCTCGACGGTGCTGGAGATGGTAAAGCCTTTGCCTATTTTTCTCGTTGTGCGTTATATAGTGCTGCCATCTAACGATGAACTGAAACCGTGCAGTTCTCTAGCATTCCGAACAGCGACATCTATCGAGCGGTGCTGGACTCGCTCAAGGCCAAAGCGCAAAGCAGGTTTGCTATGGCACCATACTTGTAGCGTGAAGCCGGCCTCACAAGTGATTGTTGTTGCCCAGTGAAATTACTGAGAACTCGATCGAGTTCATGCGGTATCTTGAGACGATCGTCAAGATCTGCGCGCAAGGAGACGAGCACATGGAGTACGGCATTTCCAAGGGTGCCGTTGACCTGGTAAGCTTGATCAGAACTATGCTCGTGTGCGCACTTAGACTGACTTAGTCTGTGGACAGCTTCTGAACTGCTTGAAATCGGACGACCCTCTTTTCTTGATGAACGTCGTCGATCTGGTGCCGGCGGTTTGCCAGACCAAGATCGGTGTACAATATATCTTCCAGTCGGGTGAGTGCTTCAAGCCTTGAAGAGGGTAACGGTTTTCACTTGCAGCTCATAGTTTACTTGTATATCTTTGTTTTCAGGGACGTTGAAGACTTTACTGGGCATGACGGAAGGTAGGCCTGCAACTTTGACTAAAAGCACCTCTTAATCGATGGGAGTACGCTAAAACTCATGCCAACCCTGTCTTTAGACCCGTTTGTGGGAGGCAACGCAGTTCGGCTTGTCGGCGAAATCTCAGCTACAGCAGCCCGATTGAACGTCGAGTCATGGAGCTGGGGTGACGCCACGCTCTCGAAGGCCTTCTTGGAGACGGTGGAGAGCAAAATGCAGAGTACGGATTCGCTGCAGCAGATTGCAGCGATGGACGCGTTGGCTGCGTTCGGATCGGCTTCGGATAAAGGTAGGCGTGTCTTTTTGGGTCACTTTACGCTGGCTGGGGTCTCTAATTCAATATGCTACGAACGGCAGAGCTCCAGCTTCTGCTCCAGCACCGCAGCATCTGCCAAATGTGGCTTCAGTTTGGCACCAGTGCGAAAATGCCCGTGAAAGCCAACTGCTTCCACTCGCTTGCGCGCGTTATTGGTGCACCCACGCGGCTTTCGAAGCAGCCCGAACAAGTGCCGGAGGAGAATGCAGGCGTTTGGAGCATGTGCGAGCGCCTTTTCAACAGCCTGGGCGTGGAGTGCGTTCAGCAGTCCACGATGAACCTGCTGATGAACGCGCTGAAGCAGCCATTCGAGGAGCTGCGGACGTCCGTCTTCCATATTTTGCGCTCAGCGGCGGCCCAGAACAACCCGTGGGGCATTCGAGCGCTGCTATCGTACGGTGGCTTCTTCGAGTTCCTCATGGATCGCTCTACCGAGCCGACCAAGGAGACACGCGAGTGGAAGTTTGCCGTGCTGGACGCTGTGCTCGCCTCGCCCTTCCAGTCGCAGCTGGGTACGTTTTCACGCTCTGCATGGCGGACGTGGCGTGGATTTCATGTCGTCTCATCCAATGTTCGTGCTGTTGTCGTTGTGTTGCAGACGCGTCCATGCTGGAGAAGCTGCAGGCGAGTCTACGTCGGGGTCCGTACGCAGGCACCGCTGCACCGGCCGAAATGGAGCTTGAATCGGCCTAGGCTGCGTAGTAGCATGGTTGGATCCATAATGGCTGAATGCAGTGGTGAAGTTCCAGTCCTTGCCACGTACTTGTCCGGGTTTTACCGCGGACGCTTTTCAACCAACCGTATCTGTCTCTGGTCCCCATTTTAACCAATCACAAATCATCTAATCCGCCATGCGACGCGCGACGCCCTCCAAACTCGACCAGCTGGCTCATCCGGCATAGTCAGGCTCGGCGTCAAGTCCCCCGCAGTCGGCGACAAGCTCAGTCTCGGTGAGCGCCATGGACACCCCCGGGCGCGCCGCCTTCCTGTGCACCAGCACGGCTGCCTTCCACCCGCCCGACTGGTTCGTCTCCGCCTTGTTGGTCCTCCCTACGAGTCCATCACTGATCTCTTGTGCGTGTCAATACAGGGCCTGCATGCCAGCGGAAGCCAATTCGCACGCGAGGCTCGAAGCTTTCCGCGACAGCCGCCACTGCGCCACGTACATGGTGGCCACACAGCGCGTTAACCTGTTCGGTCGCGACCAGGAGAGCTGCGACCACGTGCTGGGCAACCCCTCGGTCTCCAGGAAGCACGCAGCCGTCATCCACGACAATGAAGGCGGCATCTACGTGCGTAACCAGCTCTGTGGAGAGCTGTAGATGGAAATGCTGACTGTCATTCATATGTGCTTTGTAGATGGTGGATCTTATGTCGCGCCACGGAACGTATGTGGGCCGTAAGAAGATCCCACCGCATGATCCCTATCTTCTGCACGGTAGGCAATGACAACGATCTGTCGTGTTGCAGTAAGGAGTGCAGTGGTGCTGATAGTGCTCTGATGTATATTGTCGCGCAGAGGGAGACGTCATCAGGTTCGGCCAGAGTGTCCGCGTGTACATCCTCAAGGGCGCCAGCTCGGACGGCAACAGCGCGCCCGTCAAGAAATCGTGGGGACGCAAACTGCGCGTCCCGCACGTCAGTATCAGCGCTGTGGTGCCGAAGAGAAGCCCCGGCAAGCCCAAGGCGTCGTCTGCGGTGACAAAGTTGGTGAATGCGGTTTGTTACGGCACGCTGAAGGACGAGAAGGTGGTCACGTTCATTACAGGCGTGCTGGAGCTGGGCGACGAAGACAGACAGGTGCGCAGCCGGCTGGATTGCTAGTTCCACAGCAATTTTATATTAATCACGCCTGTAATTGTGCTACCAGGGAGTGGCAGACACGCTGGTGGAGAGACTGCAGGCGAAATATGAGTTCTATGCTGCCCATGTCCATCGCAACGCGTTTGTCGCTACGATGGCGCTACTGAAGCAGAATATGTGCGTGGAGGAATTTGAGGAGAACCTCGATATTTTCACCCATATTTCGCAGCAGCGAAACGACAATATTTACCGCGCTGATGCTCGAAAGGTGCGCACGCTCCGTGTTGGTTGATATGCTCTTCGAAGCTGACTCGGTGTGCTCCGTTCTTTCTCCAAGCTTCTGCAAGCGATTGCCGCTGTCCGCTTGGATCCTGATAATCCGCAGTTCAATGATCCAGACTCGACAGAGGAGGACGTTGGATCGGCTTGCCCACCTACTGCGAACAACCGAGAGGGGCGTGAGCGGTCTATTAGCGATGAAGGGAAGAAGCTGTTCCTGGCTGGCCACGGAGTACCATTCCCCGGTCGCACAGAATCGGTGGGCACTATTAGCGACTCAGGAATGAATCATAGGGAGACGCTGGGCCACGGTGACCCTCGCTACCAGACGTCTCACTATCCGTCCAGCAGCGAGTACGATGGAGAATCCGATTCGCGATCGGTGGATAATGGTTATGCTCCTCCTATAACCCTGGCGATCGGCAATGGCAAGAAGCAGCCGCCTGCAAGCAGCGGCAACGGATCAGGTTTCAATTTCATGAGTCAAACGGCACCAGAAGGGGCGAAACCCAATGGATCTGCGTTTGGCTTTATCGGCGGCGCTGATCCCCTAGACGATGGATCTTCTCGTACCAGCTCGCCGCAGCCCCCATCCATTCCTGCTGAAGACTTCTTAGTCGAGCATCCATCGGTGGACGGAAGTGATTTTGCGGATATGTGGGAATCAGCGAACGACGAATCGTACGTTGATTGTTTTCTTCTGGTAGAAAGCCTGCACTGACCAACTAAACTGTTTATGTCTGCAGAGAGGAATGGTCAGTGGACCTCGGCTCAGTCGACGCCCACGAACTGGATCCGCACGACCTCCAGATCTTTTTGGAGTCATACCGACTGACATGTGCCTCTAGCAAGAAGGTTGCTGGACAGCAGCAGTGGCAATTCGTTGCTGAACAGGTATTGTGCTGATATTGATTATTTTGTGAGCTTTACCAGTTTTTCTTACTTCATTTGATTCTGTTTGCAGAAGGCCGAAGGAACGCTCTTCCTGGTTGATATCTCCGTGATGCCAGGCTTGACCGACATGTCGGCGACCTTGAAGTGGATTGTCAATTCGCTGCTCTACAGAAATGGGCACGTTCTTTTCATGGAGATCCTCAAGTACGCGCTTTATCAGTTCGCTGAGCAAGCCCAAGTTCGCGCTGCAAGCGCGCCTCAGGCTCCGCATTATTCCCACACACATGAGTCAGTGCAGAATCATGTGCAGCAGCAAGTTCCAAACGGAAGAGAGCCTGAGCCTATTAAGGCGAATCCCACCTCGTATGGAGTGACACACTCGGTGTCCCGAACCGCGTCGCACGCAACGTCTCAAGACGACGAGGAAGACGTCGACGATGCCGATGCAGACGAAAGCGCCATGTATGCGCGCGACTATCTGACCGAGAATCCTGCCATTGACGCTGGGAAATTCGAGCAGGTGTGGGCAACGGCAACGGAAATGTAAGTATCCTGCTGTAGCACTTGTCTTCGCTGGAACAAGTCTAACTATGATTTTTGTTACTTGTGCAGTGCGTCGCTATCGTACGCGCTGCAGGAAGTGCCTGAGGTGGATGAAATTATTGAGCTCTTCCGCGACAACTGCTTGAGTTGTCTGGCAAGCGGCAGCGTTGAAAAGCTGGTCAAGTTTTTCTTCTTCGCCGAAATGGTACAAATTGCAGCGCTGCTCCCAGCTCACTTCATCGTATTAAATATCTAACGGCATCTTGTTTATTTCTCCCTCCACGCACAGACGGAGCTCCAGTGCGTGTTTTGTGTAGAGATGGCGATCGGTGTGGACACTGGCGCTCTGGAAGGAACCGTCAAGCGGTTGGCAATCCAGAAGCACAGCGAAGAGGAGGAGGAGCAGATTGACTCGAGTTTTGTTAGTTTCATTGAAGAAGTTCTCCAAGAGCTCTAACAGTGTCAAGATCGAGTCAAATTCATCAGTGTGAGTGAAGATTCGTTCATGTTTTACATCCATTATTTTCTTACTGCAGCAAAAGTACAACACCAAACGATGCAAGTCGTGCATGAGCTTTTCGCACTCCTCACTTGTGATCGCATTTGAGGTGACGGAGGAAGATGGGGCGCCAGTTGGCCGTTTGGATGTGGTCGCGTCCGTTCTTGATGTTGTCGAGGATGGTGCTGCATGGCGACGACCCATTCGTGTGGAAGCTTTGGCGGAAATCGCTGCTGAAGTCCTGAACCCCGCCGCGACACTCGTCATAGAAGACGCAAGTCATCTTCTCCACATCTTTGATGGCGTCGAGCGAGTCCTGCGAAGCGTCTGCCATCGCGGATTCAACCGAAGAGCTGTTTGAAGCCGCTGCCAGCGCCTCGCTGTACCAACTGACCATCGTCTTGTTGCTCGGGACGATCACTGCCTCTACAAACCCTGGGTGTTCAGCCGTGACGTTGGAGCTTTCAAGATGGCGGAATGGACCAGGCACGCCTGCACCGGGGCACGTCGTGAACATTTCAGCTAGCAATCCGGTCATCTGGTAGTTGTAGCTCCACACGCCAATGTCTCGAATGTCGGACAGACTCAGGTACTCGGAAGGGAGCACCGAAAAGAACGGCTCAAGCAGGTTGAACTGCGAGAAGACGGACGACGGATTTACTCCTTCTTCACCGGTGCGCAGCAGAACGTTCGATTGGGGAAGCAGGATGTTTCGGTCAACCACGTTCACCGGCAGCGGCTGACGTCTCGGGCATTCAGTGTACACGCGGGGGTCTGACAACTTCTGCTCCAGCGGAATCGGTACCGTGTTGCCTACGAGGCACTGATAGTAGATTGAGTGCAGCAGGTCAATGGTGGCGTGGTGCGAGAAGAAGATCGGGTCGGCCGGAGCTTCCAAGACGCCCATTGCCCCGGAGAGCGCATTGTGAACGGTGTCTGCACATACGTAAAACGTTAGCATAAAGCAACACCCACCTACTGTAACTCGGACTCGTACCGTGAATGCCCAACTCCAAGTTCGCTACCACGCCGGCAATCGTCGGCCTAGCAAAGAGCTGACGCGCGAGCGAGCTGACCGTTGTCGTCGGTGGGAAGGCAGAGTTCATCCAGTCTCCGCGTGGTACACAGTGCGCGCAACTGCCGCCTTGGAGGTGAGAGGCCTCGCAGAAGTGATTCAGGGGCGGCGTCACCACGCAAGTGCCGCCGATGGGGGATCCGTTGATCGAGACAGTGCGGCCCACACCATTGAAAGACCCGCCGAACTCTTGAAGGAGGAGCGAGCACTCCTCCATGCTGCGGCACGCGCCGGCCATGTATCGCTGGTTGTCGTCCACGTAGTTCCAGTAGGGCACAGTGATACACGAGAACTCGCCGCCGTAGCTGCGCAGCATGTTCTCAAAACCGAGCAGCAGCAGGCGGTGCCAGTAGATGAACATGCACGTGTTGTGCGCCTCGACGGTCGTCATCTGCTCCGTGTGAATCTCCACGAATTTGATGTAGTAGCCGTCATCCATTGATCTGGCAATCGCGCGCAGGTAAAGCTCCTTCTCCTGAGGAAGCAGCAGCTCCCAGGGCTTGCGGATGCGTGGGCCGCACGCCGCCAGCGCAGCCTGCTCTGTGGCTTCCGTGACTGGAGCGGCCGAGGCGTTGGCAGGCGCGTCCTGCGCCGTCGACAAGCCCGCCACAGCGGCAGCAATCAACATTGCCAATAGGCATCGACACAGAGAGGTCTTCATGGTTGGTGTTGCAGGCTTGAGTGAGTTGGTTTTGTTGGCGTGAGGTGCTCGTGGGCAATTCAAGTATGAGCTCCTCATGGCGAGGCCGCAACTAGCCTCCCCATGGCTGCAAAGAAGAGCGGCAAGCAATGAAGGAGACGGCGCGACTCCATGGATGCCCAACAACCTGGCTAACAGCCAATGCGTTCTCCATCAAGCAGCTCGCGCCGTCTCACGAAAAAAAAGCAACTTCCTGTCCGTCACTTGCTGACGTCGCTTCAAGATCCCTTTCGTTCTGTCCATCGATAGGCCAAAATTCCCCAACATTTTAGACCAATCCAGTTTCGTCACTGCTATTTATACGGACCAATCGGCGCAAGCCGGCCTGGCTGGACAGCAACCACTGGCGCGCGGCCGCCGGCCACCAGCCAGACCCAGTTGGAAAACACAGCAGTCAAGGCGAACATGGTGAGTGAGGAGACGTGCGGGCGTGTCTCGGGCGTTAAAGCTCGGATGCGCGTGCAACTTGCATGGCCAATTAGCGGGGATGCCGCACAATCAGACGCACTAATTTTTTATGGATTTATCTTCACAGGGAGCCAACAACTTCGTGCTGTTCGAGTCGGCCTCGGGCTATGCAATCTTCGAGGTGGTGGAGAACGAGGAGATCGGCGGCCTGCTGGCTGAGGTGCAGGCCGCCGTCGCCGACGTGTCCTCATTCGGCCGCGTCGTGAAGCTCAAGGCTTTCCAGCCCTTCACGTCCGCCGAGAACGCGCTCGAGAACATTAACAACATCTCGGAGGGTCTGCTGGGCGACGACCTCAAGAACTTCCTGGAGATGAACCTGCCCAAGGTGAAGGCCGGCAAGAAGCCCAAGTTCGCCCTGGGCGTGCAGGACAAGGGCCTGGCCCAGGCCATCTCGGACGCGCTCAACGCGCCGTGCAACACGAGCGAGACGACGCTGGAGATCGTGCGTGGCGCTCGCATGCACTTCAGCACCTTCGTGAAGGAGCTGGCCCACGGTAACCTGGCCAAGGCCCAGCTGGGTCTCGGCCACTCGTACTCGCGTGCCAAGGTCAAATTCAACGTGAACCGTGCCGATAACATGATCATCCAGGCCATCGCCCTGCTGGACCAGATGGACAAGGACATCAACACGTTCGCCATGCGCGTGCGTGAGTGGTACTCGTGGCACTTCCCCGAGCTGGTGAAGATCGTCAACGACAACTACGTGTACGCCCGGTGCGCGTCGTTCATCAAGAACCGCAACACACTTAGCGAGGACTCGATCGAGGAGCTTGCCAAGATCGTGCTGGACGAGGACAAGGCCCAGCAAATCCTGCACGCCGCGCGCTCGTCCATGGGTATGGACATGTCGGAGATCGACATGATCAACGTGGACAACTTCACCACGCGCCTCGTCAAGCTCGCCGAGTACCGTCGCCAGCTGCACGAGTACCTGGTGTCCAAGATGTCGACGGTGGCTCCCAACCTGGCCTCGCTCATCGGCGAGTCGGTGGGCGCCCGCCTTATCTCGCACGCTGGTTCGCTAACAAACCTGGCCAAGTGCCCGGCCTCGACGGTGCAGATCCTCGGCGCCGAGAAGGCTCTGTTCCGCGCTCTCAAGACGCGCGGCAACACGCCCAAGTACGGCCTGCTGTTCCACTCAACGTTCATCGGCCGCGCTGCTGCCAAGAACAAGGGCCGCATCTCGCGTTACCTGGCCAACAAGTGCGCGATCGCCTCGCGTATCGACTCGTTCATTGACGAGCCCACGACCAAGTACGGCGACAAGATGCGCGAGCAGGTGGAGGAGCGTCTCGCCTTCTACGAGAGCGGCGCCGCCCCGCGTAAGAACGCGGACGTGATGCACGAAGTCTCGGAGGAGCTCAAGGTGGAGACCGCCAAGACGGAGAAGAAGTCGAAGAAGGACAAGAAGAGCAAGAAGCGCCCGGCTGAGGACGAGGATGCTGAGATGGAGGAGGTCGACGAGGCCCCCGCCAAGAAGTCGAAGAAGGACAAGAAGCACAAGCACAAGAAGGTCAAGGAGGAGGTCAAGGAGGAGGAGGCCCCCGCCGCTGACGCCGACAAGAAGAAGAAGAAGAAGCACAAGAAGAAAGCCAAGTCTGCGGAGTAGAGGACCCCGCTCCACCGACGCTAGCGGTAGTAGTACACTTATTCTCGTTGCGGTTTTCTCTCTCTTTCTTTGACGGTCTTGCTGCTGCCACCAAGCGCGTTGTACACTTCGATAACGCTGGCCGTGCGCGTCTAGACTCAATATATTTGCAATCCCATTCTCGTCTTTGCTTGCGTTGTCTCTTCCTCTTCCAAGTCCGTTGCTGACGGTTGCAGTGCGTTTCGAGTTGCGTCGGCGCCGGCTGGGGGCACAACAAGCGCATTCGAGAAGGATTCATCAGCTGGTGTCGTGTCCTGAGTTCGTTTTCGACAATGGGCGAGAACAACACGCCGGCTTTCATGCCGCTGATCCCGGGCATGAGGTCGACCCACTACGAGCAAATGGCCAAGAAGAACTTCCACCGTGGACAACTTCTGGAACGGATGTCGGTGGGCAAACTAACCAGCACTGAGAAGATGCCACCGCCGCCTGCAAACGCGTTCCGGTCAGTTGTGTCTGCTGCCACAGCCGCCAAGTCTCAAGAACTGCGTCCAACGACTACCACGCAGCCCGAGGTGGACCGTCTGAAAGTCCCCAGCAGCAAGTATCGCGTCGATGCCTCGCAACCCGCGTGGATCACTCACGACCGACTCGTTTTACGCTTCTTCGCCTACTTCATCGAACCAATTGAACGTCCCGATGGACAAGCTGAGAGACGCGTTCGACGCGTTGTCTTGTGTTTCTACCTCAGCGACCGATCCATTTCCATCTCGGAGCCTCGAGTTGTCAACAGCGGAATCGCCCAGGGAGAGTTCATGCGACGCACCATAGTCCGCAAGAACGGCGGCAATAGCAGCTCTTTCCATCTCGAGTCCATCGCTGATGACTACTACACGCCCGAAGACTTTCGCATCGGTGGTGAGCTGCGTTTGTACGGACGAACCTTCCACATTGTGGACTGCGACGCTGCTACACGAAGATTCTACGCAGAAGCACTGGGCGAGTCATTGGAAACCCCGCGCATGTATCCCGACGAGTCGAGCTCCAAGATGGATGAAGTCGAGGAGCTCAAGAATCAGCTGCAAGAACGCACTCGAGCACTGGGCGCGAGCAAAGCTGAAGCCACACGCAAATTCCACGATTTGAGCCAGAAAGTCCTTCGGTTCTACGCGTCCTGGCACGACGATCACCCGTTGTATCCGGAGACTCGGCACTTCGTGCTTCACTACTATCTGTGCGACGACACGGTGGAGATTGTCGAAGCTCGAGATAGCAACCGAGAACGAGGTCGTGGGCATTTCGGGGTGCTGCTGTCACGAAGGAAGTTGGTGAGAGAACCGGGCAAAGACTCTCGGCAACAAAACGACGATGATGAAGCGAGCTACTTCCTTACGGATAGAGACTTGCGCTGTGGCGAGCGGGTAAATGTTTTCTCGAGGCGGCTACTGCTCGAAGACTGCGATGCATTCACGCGTGAGTATTATCTTGAGACCCACGGCGTGACCCAGGAGAAGTTCGAGTCACCTTCACCTGAGAGTCTCGAGCCACCAGCCAAGTGGAAGCTCTTCCAGGCTACGCAGACACCACAACAACCCAGGGCTTTAAGCGGCCGAGGCACTAGCGGGTATTCGGCAAACAACAACAATAGCTGCATGCAAGGAGGTCTCGTGGCTCCAATTCCAGGAGGCGAGACCCGCCAACGCAGCTCTGTAACACCGCTTTGTCGAGATGATGACCTGGATGGGAAGCAGTTGCGCTTTCGTGCTCGCTTTCAGGGGCTCCCCCATGGCGACATGAACACTCAGCGTGAATTCGTCGTCACTTACTTCCTCGAGGACGAGACGTTAGCAGTATTCGAGCCTCGTGTGAGGAATTCCGGGATCCTGGGTGGCCGCTTTCTAGACCGGGCACGCTTTCGCAAAGACCCAGGGCCGAAACAAAACTCCAAGGCCCGAGAAGCTGTTGGCCCAACGCACTATCAGGCTTCAGACATGTACGTGGGTGCTGTACTCAGCTTCGAGTTCTCACCGCACCAACGTCTGGAGCTTGTGGAGGCTGACTCGCAGACATTAAGTTTCTGCGAGAGCCACCCTGAGATCTTTCGTTTCTCGGATAGCTCGGCAGTGTTGGCACTCGCGGCTAAGCTCTGGATGAAGGGACGTCACCAACTTGACTTGCGCCGTGAATGGCGGCAGCTCGACAGAACCAAATCGCGTTGTGTGGGCGTGGAGGCAATGAAGAGTGTACTGAATCGAGCTGGAATCGTGTCGGGTATGAATGAGCAGCAGATGATAACTCTACTCCGAAGGTTCACGAACGACAAGAGTGTCGACAACAACCAAAGTCATGTGTCCCTCTTTGTGTACGACGACTTCTGCGATCTACTCGCAGCTCTTGTGACTCGGCCTTCTTCATCTGAAGACCGCGTGGATCCAGCTCGTAGCATGGCCTACAAAATGATGAAAATCCCACGAGTTCGACAGCTGCTGTCTTCTGCAGGATCGAATTTGGATCTCGTCTCAATCTCGGACCTGCTGCATGTTGCGAACGACCGATCCGTGACGCTGTCGAAAGCTGAAGTCGACATACTCACTGCGCGATTTGCGTCGAGAAACGGGAGAATCGAAATCCACCGATTGTGCGACTTTGTCTTCCAGTTGCCCTCGGATCATCAGGAAGTCGTTGACTCCAACGACATCGACTTCAGCTTGGATCTCGATGGCGGAGGCGATGAAGCATTGTCGCCAGGGAGTGCACTTTCAACAGAAAGATGGACAAGTAAACCAAATGGAACTGACACTCCACCCCACTCTGCTCGTAAAACGGCTGGAGACAGACAGATCTTGCCACAACTGGCAGACGCTCGCGTTGTAGGTCTGCTGCAGCGAGTCTTTGCGAGTCGAAAATACCAGCTACGCAAGGCTCTTCGCGATCGAGACGTTGAGAAGAATGGTCGGCTGCGCGAAGATGAATTCATGGATGCGCTTTTATCGGTGGCCCCGCAACTATCTGACGACGACTCGTACCTGCTTGCCGACGCCTTCTTCCCGACCAACAACAGCTACGTCGACTACCCGCTGCTTCTTGACAGTGCTTTCCGACAATAATCCCTCGGGTAGGAGGAAGGAGCAACTCGGAGCTTGCTAATACTCGTTTGAAGGAGCCGCCCAGCCAGGTTCAGGTACCGTGAACACTTGACCGTCAAGCTGAGGGGGGATCAGAGCACACGCATAACTTCAGGTTACTAGCCACTCAGATACTACAATGGTGAACACATATACACACGTTACCTTGTACTCTAGTGCGTGCAGCCAAATCTTCGAGCAATGCAGTTGCGTCTCATTGAATGCTTCCGACTCGCCGACGTAGCACCACGTGCACGTCCGCTTCATGAAGTCCTCCTCGCTTTCGCTTTCCTTACGAGGTGTCGAGAAATCCACAGGGTCCTTAGGTGGAAGCTCGGCCTTGGTGCGCATTGCAGCCGCGATTTCTTCAACGCGCTCAGCGGATTCACCAAAATGCAACTCTCCACCGTAGCACGGGTCATTTGCAATGGGAAAACCAATGAGCTGCAAGTGCAAACGAATCTGGTGCGTTCTTCCAGTGATCGGCTTGCACTTCATGAGGCTCGTGCACTTGTCCGTGCGGACAAGCCGAATCAAAGTCTCGGAAGGTTTGCCCTCTTCGTGACACTCCCACACACCGTCACGAGCAGACAAACAGCGAAGAGGGCAGCTGATCAGGATGGCGCCCTTCTCCGGAAACGTGATCACACTAGCAGGACACTTGGCATTGGCCTCGGTTACTAGCTTTTCTTTAACTGGAGAGTCAAGAGCGCTCGGAAATCTTCCACGCACGCGAGCAAGGTACGTTTTGGAGGCTTGGCGGTCGGCTGATGAGCAGAGTACGATAGAAGAGGACGAGGCATATTAGAAAACGTAAGCCCACGCAAGATAGTACGGCCTCCGAAAAACTTTCATAATATACCGATAATCGACGATAAGACCTTTGCCTTGGCAGAGTTCTTAGCAAGAAGCACAACACCTATTTTCACAATGGAGGAGGGTTAATAGGGAAGTGAGTGCTTGAATCCTGTAAGGAATAGGTAGCTTGTGGACGTTACCAGATGTAAGCCTGTCGAGTCGATGAACGATGTTCAGCTGCGGGAGATCCGGTCTGGTAGCTTGCAGGATCGAGTGCAGCGAGTTGTGTCGATATGCTCCACACGGGTGGGTGGGCATGGAAGGCGGCTTCGACACGACAATCTAATGCAGCAAACACCACAGTCAGCACAAATACAATGCACACATTCTTCAAAACGTTTTTGGCGCGTACCATATCGCCGTCCTCGTACACCACCGCCACATCATCGCCAGACACGGGCGGCTCGTGACGATGAGCCTATACACGATCACATCGGAGGTTAGTTATCAAAAACGCCAGCAGACACCGCACCACAACCTGATCCTTACCGTATGGATGATCAAGTCTCCATTCTTGATAACGGTGTCAGCAGTCACGATCTTGTGGTTCACCGAGATGCGCCCCGACGCGATGGCGAATTGCTGCAAGCACCACCCCACACTTATCAGTCCTTACCACGAAAGTGAAAGAAACTTCACCACTTCAATAACTCACATAATACTCAGGCGAGTTGGCACCAAACTCTTTGGCGAAGATCTCCAGTAGCTCGCGCCCGAACCACCTCTCCTTGGCGAACGTACGGAACTTGTACACGTAGGGCTCCACGACTGCGATAGCCTGCCAATACCTCAGTATATCATACGAGCGAGCCCGTCAGAAACGGTGAGTTCAAATGGTCGCGCTTTTGTCGGTGGTCACGCAACTATCTGACGACGTCTCGTACCTGCTTGCCGACACCTGCTTCCCGACCAACAACAGATAACAAGACTACCCGCAGCAGCGGGTGGTGTGCGCACTTGAGTAGCTGTCGACAAGTAAACCGTAGCCGTGTCCTCGGCGGTTTGCTATCTTTCCAGCAGATGAAGCTGCAAGTACTATGTAGTAAACGAACTAAAGTGAGTCAATTAAACCCACACCGTCCAAGTACGCGTCGACGCACATCTACAATGACTGCATCTGAATGAACGAGCTTCCTTGGTTGCTCTTCCTGCTCTCCTGCTCTCCCTGCTTTCTTGCCTCTTTCTTTTTTTCTTTCTGTCTTGCTCTGTCTCGTTTTTTTTTTTTTTGCCGACGCGATAGCTGAGTCAGTGGCAGTTCCAGTTGAGGCTTCTTCTTGATCCAGCTATTCACGACCATGCCCACGTTACCAGTCCCGGCACCCAGCAGAATAAAATGAAGCACATAGAATAGTCCACCCACAACGCGAGCTACTATAGGTCCTTCTTTGACGCTGGGATCTTGTCCGAGGGCTTCAGAAATGCAGAGAAGAACGAATGCGGCGACATATAGGAAGCACCATATCGTAGCCAATACAGAATCCCAACTGTCTTCACAAAAAAACGTTCTTTCTCAGCAACGGGCATTCACCAACGCACACGATAACCTACCTTCATCCTCATCATCCTCAACAGGGGCTTGCACAATGAGCGCATCATTCTTTGAACCACCAAACGACCCAATCGGAGAATCTTCTTCCAACGCCTGCTTCGCGTCGTAGGCTTCTCGGTTCTTGAAGACTGTGAGGTCGGATGCGATCACAGTCGCAGGGAGAGTGCGAGAGACGCTTGCGAACACTTCCTTCCGGAGGCGAGCCACCTTAGCTTCATCAGCGAAATCAACGAAGTCGACCGAAGTCACCGCGTTGCCTTCTCCATCCACCAGCTGGAACCACACCTCCCGCGTCATGGTGCAGGCAAATTCGAGAATGGCCGACGAAAAAGAACACTCGCGAAATCTCATCTGACGAAATACTCGGATCTGCTTCCTTCACAGCTGAGTGAGTGATGATAGATGTATACCCCCTCAAGATACGGACTAAACTTTGATACTGTAGTAACAGATACCCTGAAGTCACCTATCGTCTGTCATCTGCAGGAGCGAGTTTTGATCTCGTCTCAAACTCGGACCTACTGCGTGTTACGAAGTCGACGTACTCACCGCGCGATTTGCGTCGAGAAACGGGAGAATCGAAATCCACCGATTGTGCGACTTTGTCTTCCAGTTGCCCTCGGATCATCAGGAAGTCGTTGACTCCAACGANTGCACACATTCTTCAAAACGTTTTTGGCGCGTACCATATCGCCGTCCTCGTACACCACCGCCACATCATCGCCAGACACGGGCGGCTCGTGACGATGAGCCTATACACGATCACATCGGAGGTTAGTTATCAAAAACGCCAGCAGACACCGCACCACAACCTGATCCTTACCGTATGGATGATCAAGTCTCCATTCTTGATAACGGTGTCAGCAGTCACGATCTTGTGGTTCACCGAGATGCGCCCCGACGCGATGGCGAATTGCTGCAAGCACCACCCCACACTTATCAGTCCTTACCACGAAAGTGAAAGAAACTTCACCACTTCAATAACTCACATAATACTCAGGCGAGTTGGCACCAAACTCTTTGGCGAAGATCTCCAGTAGCTCGCGCCCGAACCACCTCTCCTTGGCGAACGTACGGAACTCGTACACGTAGGGCTCCACCATGCGATACCCTACAATTTCATCATAGCACATCCGTCAGTCTGACAATAATGCCTCAAAGTAATGCACAATATGTAAGTTAGTACCGTTGGCAAACGAATACTTCGGCGCTTCAGCTACGAAGCGGTTGGCGCTCTTGGCATCTCGTTTTGACTTGCGCTTCTTGGCCTGGCGCTCCGCCGGGTCACGCTCTGCGCGGCGCATCTTTTTCAGCTGCCTCTTGGAGACACCCTCGACATCTTTCACTGCAGCATCCGCCTCCACAACTGGCTGGGTGACGGCAGCTTCAGGCGCCGCGGAGTTTTTCTTGCGCTCCATTGAATTGTGATTACAATATCAAGTTTCATGAAATGGCATCAAATCCGTTGGTGTACTGTTGAATTTCTGTTGAATATTACGAAAGCGAAGTTAAAGCGCACTTCATGTTATATCTTCGGTCTATTCCAGCGTGCTGGAGGCGAGCAGCGGCGTGGTGACCGTTGGCTTCTTGAAGAGCAGCGACTTGGAGTCATCCACGCTGAAATCTTCGGGCAGCACTGGAGGAGTGTAGTACCGGAGCAGCAGCGACGAGGTGACCACCGACACGGAAGAGATGGCCATGGCGCCGCCGGCGAACATGGGCGGGATGCTGAAGCCGAACGGATACAAAACACCTGCCGCGAGCGGGATCAGCAGGCAGTTGTAGCCCAGAGCCCACACGTAGTTGAGGCGGATGCGGTTGAAGATGGTGCGCGACAAGTCCAACGCCGTGATGACGTCGAACAGGTTCGCCTTCATGAGCACCATGCCGGCCGTCTCCACGGCGATCTCGGTTCCGCCGCCGATCGCAATGCCCAGGTCCGCCTGCGCAAGGGCAGGCGAGTCGTTGATACCGTCGCCCACCATTGCAACAATGCGGCCGGTGCTCTGGAGCTGCTTGACCTTCGAGGCCTTCTGAGAAGGCACCACCTCGGCCATGACGTTGCGGCGGCTGATCCCGAGCTGGTCAGCGATGGTGAACGCCGTGCGCGCGTTATCGCCCGTGACCATCCAGACCTCGAGCCCCATCTGCTTCAGCTTCTTTAGCGTACGAATGGACTCCTTGCGAGGAGCATCCGCCACACCAAACACAGCACTCAGCTCGCCGTCGACGCCCATGTAGACCGTCGTCTTTCCAGCATTTTGGAACGTCAGCGTGGCTTGCTGCAGCACGATGCTCGTCAGACGCTCCATGCCGTTATCTGCCATCCACTCCTTGTTACCGATTACAATCTTGCGCTCGCCAACCATGCACGCAATGCCTCGGCCGGATACCCCGCGAAAACCAGTCGGCTGCTCCAGGCTTGACGAGATGAACTTGGCGTACTCGATGATTGCCTTACTCAGCGGGTGCTCGCTGCCAAGTTCAGCTGAGCCAGCAATGATGATGAGCTCCTCGGTGCTCAGCTTCTTGGTGAGCACGACCACGTCGGTGACTACCGGCTTTCCTACAGTCAACGTTCCCGTTTTGTCGAACAAAATCGTGTTGACGCTGTGCGCAGCTTGCAGCGGTTCGCCGCCCTTGATCAAAACGCCGTGCTCAGCTCCCACCCCTGTTCCGACCATGACTGCAGTCGGGGTTGCCAAACCCAGGGCGCAAGGGCAAGCCACGACGAGCGTTGCAATGCCGAAGTTGAACGCAAACACGAACGCACTGTCCGTGTGAGGGATCCAGCTTCCCGGAACAGCTTCGAAGGCGCACAAGGCGTACCACACCAAGAACGTCAAGAACGATAGTCCCAGGACCGTCGGGACGAAGATGGAGGCAACGTAGTCAGCGTACGCTTGAATTGGCGCCTTTGAGGTCTGCGCGTCCTCCACGAGACGAATAATCTGGCTTAGCGCGGTGTCATTGTCCACACCGGTGACCTTCATGTGGAACAAGCCGTCCACATTCACCGTTGCCCCTAGCACGCGATCACCAACCACTTTCTTAATCGTCTTGGATTCACCCGTCAGCATCGACTCGTCAATGCGACCTTCTCCGTAAACGACAAGGCCATCAGCAGGAATGGAGCTTCCGCGAACAACCTTCAAGATGTCCCCGCGTTGGACAAGCTCAATCGGAACGATCCGCTCTTCCCGGACGCGCGTTCCATCAGCGCTGAAAACCAACAGCGTCGCTGATTTGACCTGCAACTCCATCAACTTGCTCAGCGCCGCTGACGTCTTGCCCTTCGCAATCGCCTCCAAGAACTTGCCCAGGATGACAAACGAGATCAGCATCGACGACGTCATGAACATGTCCGGGTTGGCGACACTTGAGTCGTTCAGCAGGAAGGCGCGGATGATGCTGAACAGACCGTAGAAATACGATGCGTTGGCACCCATTGACACCAAGAACGACATGCCTAGCATTCGGTTCTTCATGCCCTTCCAGGCATCGACATGGAATCGCCGTGCAGGGTAAAACTGGACAGGTGTGGCAAGAAGGACCACGATCAGCGTCTGCCACGAGATACCGGGAAGGATGCCTGACGACAAGCCGTGCTGGATCGGTGAGATGTTGTCGAACACCATCATGATCAGCAAAATCGGGAATGTGAAGAGCACCGAGACGAAGAAATCGACGCGATACCGTGTGATCTCCTTTGCGCGCTGGTCGCCGAGGGCCTTCTGGGCCTCTGCTCCTGACACGTACGCGGCGTCATATCCGATATCTTCCACAGTTTCAACCAGCGTCCGGATACCAACCACGTCCTTATCGAAGCGGACTGAGGCCTTCTCCGTCGCGAAGCTGACAACAGCGGAAATAACTCCTTCCGTTTGCTTCAACGCATTCTCAACCGAGTTGGAACACGAATTACACGTCATTCCGCCAATTAGAAGCGTTGCCTCTCCAATCTCTGACTTGTCCGAGTCAATAGAAATCGCCACGTCATCCGAGGCAGCAGTTGAAGCTTCCTCCGACTTCGTTTGCACTTCACTTTTCGCAGCCTTCTCCACAACATCGGGCGCGCCTGATACTGTCGGCTTTATCAGACGGGCATGGAACTTGGACCCAGCGCTTTGTACAGCGTCCAGCAAGTCCTCGTCGTTAAACTGTCCGTCAGGATCCACCTCAACGGTTGCTTTCTTCGCCGCAAAATCCACAGATGCCGATACAACACCTTCAGTCTCACGAAGAGCTTGTTGGACCTTGCGTGCGCAATTCTTGGCGCAGCTCATGCCTTCAATCTCCAGAAACACAGTACGAGGAGTGCGCGATGGAACATACACCGTTGCATCAAACTTGGCACCCGCACCTCGGATGAACTCGATCAGATCATTTTCCGTGAGCGAGCTACCAGACTCAAGTTGGACGGTGGCACGCTTGAGTGGGAAATCCACTGTTGCGCTCTCCACACTCGGCACTCCATTCAAGGCCCTCTGGATCTTGCTCGCGCAGTTCTTCGCGCAGCTCATGCCTTCAATGGCAAGAAGAATCGTGCGTGGCCCGGTAGTCGGAGTCGTTACGGACGCCGTGAACTTTTGACCGGCAGAGTGCACGACATCTATCAGGTCGGATTCCGTCACGTGACTGCTCGTGTCTAAGAAAATGGTGGCCCGCTTCGTGTCAAAGTCCACCTTGGCGTTGATGACGCCCTCGGCGCCGTTCAACGCGTCCTGCACCTTTCTGGCGCAGTTCTTGGCGCAGCTCATGCCGTTGATTGTGAGGTACACCACACGGGAGTCCCCGTCGTCGCTAAAGAGCTCGTAGCGCGACGCATCGAACTTGGTGCCAGCGCTGCGCACCACCTGAACCAGGTCCTCCTCCGTCACTTTGCTCTCCGGCTCGAGAATAATCGTAGCGCGTTTGTTGGCAAAATCAACAGTGGCTTCGATCACGCCGTCTGCGCTCTGCAGCGCCGCCTGTACTTTTCTGGCGCAGTTCTTGGCGCAACTCATGCCCGTGATGTTCAGCAGAATAGCGCCAGGCACGGAGCTTGTGCGCTCCTTCTTCTCCTTGGCAATGGACGCGTCGAAGCGCGGGTTCGCGGCGCGGATGTACTTGATGAGATCCACTTCGGTGGCCGTGCAGCCCTTGGCCAGCGCCACCTCGGCCGTCTTGGACTTGGAGTCCACGTGGATGTGCAGCACCCCAGGAATCTGCTCCAGCGCGCGGATCACCTGCCGCCCGCAGTTGGTCATACAACGCATGCCCTCCACGCGCAGACGCACGATGCGCTCGCGGTGCTGCCACACGGGGTAGGCCACGAGCTGCTCGGGCGTGGCGCGCCGCACCTCGTCGGCCAGCGCAGCCTCCAGCGTCTCGTCCGCGCGCCGCGATAGCTCGATACGTGCCAGCTTATCTTGCAGGTCCAGCTGCACGCCGCGCACACCCAGCGCGCTGCCCGTGAGTGCCGCCTGGATCTTGCCGGCCGCGTTATGCGCGTCGTCGCTTAGGCCCGGCACCACGAGGAACACCACGCGGCCCTCCTCGTCGCGGCGCTGTGAAGACGTCACGCTCGGCACGTCCTCGGTCGCGGGCACGCAGGCTCCGTCACGCACGAGCGGCAGCAGCTCTTGGTCCGTCACCACCATCTTCGTCTGGCGCTGTCAAAAGATTAATGGGCGGAGTTGAACCGCGCGCCTGTTTTGCCCGAAAGGTTTTTAGCCAATCACTGACCGGCATGATTCATAATCGATGATGCATCTCCCCAACACTGAAACGGGAATCCTGGCGCTTCAACGCGGAGCTGGCCAGCAGCGACAAGTGTTAGCGGCAGCCGCAAAACAGAACCATCCATCGGCTCCAAGAGAATACCAGCACGAGAGGAATGCAGTGCTGCCGGCAGGGCGGGCTGAGCACAATAGCCTTCAACGCAATCGCCCTTTTGGATTCCGACTCAGAGCGTCCCGCCGTTCTAGATCCTGCTTCAGTTTCCACGAAGCTTCTGTCTCCTCACTGTCGACAATGCAAGCGCGGTAAATTGTCGGGCATTGTTTGCAATTGGCAATTCTGTGGGGAAAGTATGCGTTGGGCACAGTCAACAACTGGTGGGTTCTGCCAACGAAGGCTTTCTCTGGCGGACTCGGCTCGTCCGCATCAGCACAGCAGATTGCCCAAGCAGCCCACCGAAAACATTATTCGATGAATAAACCGAAGAATGAGGGATGGACAGCCCCACACGGATTAATTCCACGGTACTGCCTAAGCGTAACCTGGGTACACATTCGTACAACATTTCGTGCAATTGAACTGTTGCAACTGGCAGATACCACCAGAGACTCCGTCGCCTGGACTCGCTGCCTGTCCCGGGAGCGGCTCTGGTGGCGCGCTTGAGCCCATTGTCTTGGGCGAACGCGCCTATGAATATTTTGGCTGTCGTTCGAATTGCACCCAGCATCAGCTGCATGAAGCTCTCCAAGTATGGAAGCCACCAACTTGATCGCCGTTCGAATTCTTGCTCGCTAAGTGCGCGTCCGCCAGCCCAGAGCTCAGTCGAGAATTTCCCTCAACGATGGCACACCCCAAGAAAAAGCCGTCGCGGAAGAAAAAATCGCGTCGCAATGCCAAGAAATCAAGAAAGAGACCCGCCACAGCCTCTTCGCCTGAACCCGCCAAGAAACGTCAGAGGCGCGACGTCTCGGACCGCAAAACGAAGACGAAGCAAGCGAACTTGGTTGCGCGCAAGATGCCGCTCAAGAAATTCTGCAAGCCAGTGGCACTTGGCCTCGCCTGGGATGACGCTGT
>JAABLK010000482.1:0-25939 GCA_012295415.1 Phytophthora chlamydospora | reverse complement strand
CCGATAGACGAAGCCCGTGACGCTGATTATTTATGCTCCAGCGACGCTGCTCAGCGAAATCTGTCCCCCGCCCGTCCCTCAAGAAGTGAGCTCTTCCAAGCAAGGGCCCCAAGCAAGTTTCAACTCATCATCGTTCCCCCCGTTATGACTCAAGTGTCGTAGGATGTAGGCAGACAGAGAATTAAGTTAGCAAGTTATTAAGCAAGAGGACCAGGACGTAGGACGTTAGCAGTATGTAAATGTAGGAAAGACAGCCGAGCAGCAGCTAAGGAAACGAAACACGATGAAAAAGCAAAACCCGAGGTATGACGGATTGAGACCTGACGGCAAGGCAGCCAAAGTCGGTTAGCGCCTTGGTGTGTCGGTCAAGCTGATATGCTCTCCATGCTCGCCGGTATGGCGTTGGACTGTCAGCAAGCTGTCCAGCCGCGGGATAGTTCGCTCGGCATGACACCCAGGTTGAACGCGGCAGTAATACGGGGACCAGAGACGACAGCATTCATGCAGACAAGGCGCTATCTTATGGCTGTTTTAGTACTTGAAGACGGACACGCGGCCGGCCACCGTCTGCGTGGACTGCCGCGCCTCCTCCTCCTTGAACAGCAGCTTGGTCTCCTTCTTCTCGGCGCGTCTGGCCATCTTGTCCATCTTGACGGCGGCCTTGCGCGCGCGCTTCTCCTCCTTGGTCTCGCCCTTCTGTCTCCGCGTGGGCTCGGCCTGCTGTTCCTTGTGCTTGCTGGCCTTGCTCGTGGCCGGCGCCTCCGCCTCGAACACGCCCAGCGGCATGCCCGTCTTGCGCGACAGCGTCACCTTCTGCTTGCGCAGGTCCCCGCCCTCCGCGATGCTGGCGATGGACGGCTGTTTCTTCTTCTTGCGCCGCGTCGGCCCCTCCTCCCGCAGCACCGTCGGGTGGTTGTCCAGCGTCGAGTACGTGCTCACGATGGTCTCGCAGTCCCATTGCTCGCGCTCCTCGCGCTTCAGGTACTGGTTGCGTTCGTACAGCTCCTGCAGCTCCTTCTTCTCGCGCTCGGCGCGCGCCACGGGGTCCTCGGGCTCCTCCTCATCCTCCGTGTCTGCGTTCTCGTCGTACTCGTACGCGTGACGCTCGGCCGCGCACTCGTCCAGCACCTTCTGGAGGTTGTTGCCTTCACGCAGCGCGTTGCCCAGCTTTCCTTCGGCGTCCGCGAGCTCCTGCTGCACGAAGGCGTAGTCCTCCACCACGGCGGCCAGCAGCTCGCCGTCCAGCGTCTCCTTGCCGCGCGTCTCCGGGTCGTCCTCCTCCAGCTCGCCCAGCTGCTCGTCGTCGTACTCCTCGGCCAGCGTCTTCTCGAACAGCTCGTCCAGCACGCGCTGCGCCTCGTCGCGGTCCGCCGGCAGCTCGGCTTCCTCGTCATGCTCGGCTTCCTCGCCGTCGCTCAACTCCTCCTCGTCTTCGCTGAACTCCTCGCCCTCGCTGTCCGTGAGGTTGCCGCGGAAGAGCGGCGTTACGCCGCTGGCCGCCTCCATGAGCTTGGCAATGTGTGCGTCGTAGTCAAAGTCGTCGGCGCCGGCGTCGTCCGCGTTGGCCTCAGCGGCCTGCACCACGAAGTTGTCGTCCAGCTCCTCGAAGGCCTCGTCGTTCACGAGCGCCTCGCGCAGATCGCCGTCCATGACGTCCGTGGTGAGCGTGATGGCGTCCAGCAGTCGGTCCTGCTCCTCTGTACTGGGCAGGGCGTCCTCGGGCAGGTCCACCTTCCTGGACAGCGCGCGGGCCTCCTCGCCGGCGTCGAAGCGGCTCGTGGCCGAGTAGAACTTGCCGTGACCCATCTCTTTCATGTGCTGCGAGTAGTCGTAGCCGTCGCGCACCATGCCGTTCTCGTCCACGAGGTCCTCAGCCTCCACGCCGCCGAAGCGCACTTTGCGCACGGGGAAGGCAGGCTTGCTGCTCTTCTTCTTCGGCGGTTTGGAAGCGCTTTTCTGCTTGGCCGGAGCGTCAATGAGGTCGGGCATCTCGTCATCGCTGTCGTCGAAGTCCGAGTCTTCTTCGTACTCGTCGTCCGACTCGGAGTCGGAGCGCAGCTCCACGTGCTGGCTGGACGACAGCAGCACGTACTTGGAGGCCTCAGGGTCGTTGGCCTTGGGGTCGCGCTGGCTGCGGTGCACGACGTGGAAGTGCTGCGCATCCTTCTTGTTAATGAACTGTTTCTTGCGGACCTGTGGAGGGTAGGAGGGTGGAGGAGGTTAGCGAGGAAGCACGGAGAGAGAGAGAGGTCTTTAAGCAGGACACTTGCCATGGTTGCGCCGAAAGTGGTTGAATGGCTTCCAGTCGATGATGGTGATGATGGAACAGGAAGTACAGTGAGCATTTTTTAATAGAGAGAAAGTGAAATAATACGACATATTTGATTTCACAAGATTATTGATTATTCCAAATTTTAGTTGTATTGATCGAAACTTCTACGTATAGAAGGATGAGGGTTATAGCTTTAGCGGAGCCTGATTAGCCAATCATGGTTCGCCCAATCAGGAGGGGTTGTGGACAATAGTGGACAATTGTGGACAGTTGGAGTGTCCACCAAGACCAGAACTAATGTGGGTATGCTTCTGTATTAATGAAGCGGTTTACAGTTTGCCACGGACACTCTGCTCTCAGCTTTACAGCTTGGCCAGGGCGTCGTTGACGGCGGCCAGGCCCGAGGCGTCGAGCGAGTCGGCCGAGCCGCCGCAGGCAGCCACGAGCGCCTGCAGGGGCTCCATGTCGAGCGCGTCGCAGAGGTCCTCCGTCTTGATGACGTCGATGGAGCCCTCGAGCTCCTGCTCGTGCGCGGCCGCCATGAGCTCGCGGAAGGCCTTCTTGACCTTGCGCAGCATCTTCTTCTGCTTGTCCTTGGCCATCTTGGCGCCCTTGCGAGCCTCCTTCTCCTTCTCCTCGGCCTCCTTGGCGGCACGCTCGGCCTCCTCCTGCTTGCGGTTCTCCTCGTCGATGAGGCGCTGGGCGGCCTCCTCCTTCTCGAGCTTGGCGCGGGCCTTGCGGTCCTTCTCCTCCTGCTTGACGCGGCGAATGCGCGGGTCGTTGGCCAGCGCGCGGTCCACCAGACTGGCCAGACGGGCGTACTCTTTTTTCTTCTTCTTCTTGGCGGCGGCCTCGTTCTTCTTGGCCATCCAGCGCTTGTGGTCGCGGTGCTCGGCCGAGTCGACGTCGTGCTCCGAATCGTGCGTGAAGTCGCGCCACGAGTCGAACTTGTTCCAGAAGTCGTAGAACGCGTACACCTCGTCAATCGACTTGTCATCACCTCCCAGGGTAGGCACAGGCTTGTTCTCGCTGAAGCGAGCATTGGCCTCGAACACAGGGCCATACAGCTCGTAGAAGCTCTTGCCTTCGACAGCGGCGTCGTTCTCCTTGATCTTCTCGCTGCCCGAGGGGATCCACTCGTCGAAGTCGCACTGCGAGTCGTACGCGCGCTTCTTCTGCGGGTCCATGAGCGTGGCGAAGGCCTTCTGCACGGCCAGGTAGTTGGGGTCGTTCTCCGTCTTGCCCGTCTTGTCCGGGTGGTGCTCGATAAGCACGCGGTGGTACGCTTTCTTCACCTGCTCATCCGTCACGTCGAAGCCAATATCGCTCAGGCCCAGCTGCTGGTACATGGTCAGGTCCAGGAAGTTCTTGCCGCGGATGCTGCGGCGGTACTTGCGCAGCACCGACTCCTCGTGCTTGCGGAGCGCGTCACGCGCCTTGGCGGCGTCATCCACCTCCTCGCAACTGGCCGAGCGGCCGCGCGCCATGTTGCGCGCGCGCTTGAGGTAGGCGCGGCCCACGGGCTCCACGCGCTTCTGCGCGAAGTAGCCGCCCAGGCCCACGACCACCTTGGACTCGGTAAAGCCCGCGGGGGGCGTCGGCAGCGACAGCGTCAGAGAAGACATCGTAGATCTACGGACTGACGGACGTTTTCTATAGTGACGAGGGGCGATCGAGCGGACGCAAAAATGGTTGGCCGCAGGACGATAAGGTACCGGTTCCAGTACCGTGTTATCCCAGTCGGTCGCAGCATCGGTGAGTCGGGTGCACTATCAAACCGGTCTTGTACCGGTTGTATTAAAAATGGTGTGTGTCCACTCAAAGGCAAGTTGAAGTGGATCTGGTTAAGTAGGACGGAACTACATGGGCAACATGGGGCACGGGTCCCGCGGGTCTACTTCGAGTAGCTTGGCCTCCAGCAGGCACGACTTGCAGCACGTGATGATCACGGGGTGCGACTGCGCCACCAGTCGGCGCTTCACGCGGCATTTGCTGCAGACGCTTTGCAGACAGACTCCGCACGAGGGGTGGGAGGCGCCTACGATCGACGGCTTCTTGGCGCAAACACAACACGCCTGCTGTCGCTTCGGTCGCGACCTGCGCTTGGCCTTGGACAGCCAGCGCGCAAATGTCAGAGGTGGCGCGGAGGTGCCCTCGGCCACAATGCTGCGACCAAGGCCCAGGTCAAAGTCCTCGAGGTCGAGCTCTTCCAGGTCCACGGCGGAGAGCTCGTCGTAAGCCGTTGACGAGGCCGTGATGCCGTCAGCTTTCCTCATCGTCAGGAGCGTGAGACGCTTGGCCTCCGCACTCGCCATGGCCCCGGGAAGCGTCAGCATCATTGCGCACGACGCCTTGTTCAATAGCAAAGCGTGGACGTTGCCCCCCAAGTCGAACATGCCCTTGGCGTACATGTCCAGCGTCTGAGAGCCCGACCGCTGGCGGTAGATACAACATAGCATCATGCTGGCGCGGACGGCGCCGCTTTCCTTTGGCGGCGGTGGGCATTCCGCAAACTCGACGCTTTTGATGAGGTGGTAGGCGTACCGCTCGCCCTGAGCATCGGTGGCGATCCCCATCGACTCCAACACGCACAGATCGCGACGGCGCGCGAGCTTGGCGTCTCCAATTCCACCGGTGAGATGCCACTTGAGGGAAAGCTGGCGGTACGGGTCAAGATGCGACCCTCCTTCCAGCATTGCCAGCAACGCGCAGTCCAAGTAGTCTCGGCTGACCAGGGGCGTCGTCGCTTGCATCTCTTCGCGGGTCTTCGCGTGCAAGCCGTACAGCACGTCCTCAAGAGTGCCCGGTACGGACCCCACGCAGAGAACCATCGGTCGCTTCGACTGAGCTTGCTCGCGTTTCGATGATCTGCGCTTGTAGATGCTGAGGGCGTCTTGGCGCTTCAGCAGCTTCCAGTCACCATTGCTCGGGTCGGGGCACTTCATGCGCCGGTACTCGTTTTCATGAGCCAGCGTACGCGAAACCATGCTGTGCGCGAGATGGCGAAATGCCTGTGTCTCGCCGTCCGAGACGTGGGCTAGCCGGGGGCTCTTTGGCGCCTTAGTGATAGCCTTCGGTTTGTGCAGTGCTACCTTGTGAAGATCAGGGGCTGTAGCATGCCGCGTCACCTCTGGCACTAGGAGGTTGTGCTCAACGGGTAGTGAAGACGCCATGGTGGTGCAGTCCGTTGCTTCGAGCGCGTCGGTCGTGGCTAACGAGAAAGTGAGCACCAGGAAGGGAAGTTCCCACACGAACTCAAAGGATCTCGACAGGACGGACACGTCGGCTCAGAACTACCATGTGACTTGGGAGTGGATGGCCCGTAGTACGTGTCAGAGCGATTTCCCCACAACTCGAGTGGCTGTTTGTCCTGCGTATCGTAACGCCTTGTGCTGCTGCACGTTCGGTCGTGGCGATGACATGCAACGCCTGTTAGTAATCCTCTTCAAGTAGAGGACCAACGCGACGAAGCCAGAAATCTCTGTGGGTTTCTTTCACTTGCAGCACCTCGGCGTTAAATGCAGCTCCATGTTGAAATCAAATTGAAATCTTGGAAGGTCCCGCTTAGTCTTAGCGGCTAAGAACCACAGCTTCAAACGCGATTTGTCAGTTCATGCACGACAATGAGGTTAACCTTGTTTGGAACTGGCAGCGATTCTGGAGATTTCGACAAGATCGATACGATCAATCCGACAATAACCCTCTTTGAACGCAGCAAGGTATTCATCGTCAACAATCGTCGACTCGGAGTCGTTGGTATTGTCTCCTTCTTCCACGTCGGGTATTTGTCATGGATCGCTGGTGTGTTGTTAGGGGAGCTTTGATGCCGCCAGGGACGTTGCTGAACCTGCTTACCAGATACTACAACATCGAAATCAAGTCGACATCGCAGTGGTCCCGACCTTCATGTTCGGCTACATTCTGCCGCTAGGTATCGGCCACTCTCAAGGTGGCATTCTTCGTGCCGGGGCAAGTGTACGGAGTCAAACTCCAGCATAATACGATTTGAGAATCCATTGTCCAAGCTCAAGCTTCCACAAGGAGCTACATGGTTTGAAAAGTGTACATATTGGTGACCTACGACAAGCTACAGATACAACAACTCAGTGGCAATACAGCACAGGAACCCAAGTTACGGAAGAATGGGGCACGGGTCCAGCGGGTTGACAGTCAGTTGCTTTGCTTCCAGAAGGCAGGACTTGCAGCAGGCCACAACCACAGGCTGAGGGCGAGCGAAAAGCCGGCGCTTCACGTGGCACTTGTTGCAGACTCCACGGAGACAAACGCCACACGTGCGGTGGGTGGCGCCAACGATGGACGCCATGGCTGGCTTCTTGGTGCACACGCAGCAGGGTTCAGCAGCCGCTTGTCGTCTTGAGCGCGACTTCCGGTGGCCCTTGGACAACAAGCGGCTCAAGCCTGGCTGGATGGATGCGATCGCGGAGGAAACCTCCGACGAGAGACTGGAAGCCGAGTTCGAGTAGCCGGCCGGATTCGAGTCATCCGTCAGCTCAAACTCCTCCAGATCGAGCGCGGACAAGCCGTCGATGGACGAGGATATCGAGTTCTCTGCCTTCTGCAGAGCCAAAAGCGTAAGCCGCTTGGCTTCGGCCGACTCCATCGCTCCAAGCACCGAAAGCATCAGCGAGCAAGACGTGCTGAAGACCAGAAACGACGGGATGTCCCCGCCCAAGTCAAACATGCCCTTGGCGTACACTTCGACGATGTGAGACCCGGGCACCTGACGGTAGATGCAGCAAAACATCATGTTGGCTCGGATCGTGTCGGTCTCCTCGGGAGGCGGTGGACAGCCCACGAAGTCCACACTCTGGAGAAGATAGTAAGCGTACCGCTCTCCCTGGGCATCGGTGCTCATGCCCATGGATTCAAGCGTGCACAGGTCGCGGTGCTTGAGGATCTTGGCGTCTCCAAGGCCGTCCGTGAGGTGCCATTTGAGAGAAAGCTGTCGATACGGATCAACCGACGAACCGCCTTCCAGCTGGGCCAGCAAGGCACAGTCGAGCGTGCCCTTGCCCAAATACGGTAAGGTGAGTTGCATCTCTTCGCGCGTCTTGGCGTGGATGCCATACATAACGTCTTCGAGCTTGCCGGCGATGGAGCCAACACAGAGAACCATTGGGCGTTTGGACGCACCAGCGCGACTCTGCTCCGATTGCTTGACTGATCTGCGCTTGTAGATGCCGAGCTCGTTCTGGCGCTTGAGCAGCTTCCATTCACGCTGGTTGAGATCGGGACGCTTGGTGCGATGATACTCGCTTTCATGAGCCAGCGTTCGCGATACGATGCTGTGTGCAAGGTGTCGGAACGCTTGAGCTTCTCCATCAGCCAGATGCATCAATGGGGCGTCCTTCGAGGCCTCCACTGGGGCGGGTGTGTACTTGGCTTGGTGCAGGAGTTCTTGAAGTGCTTCTGGCGCGGTGGCACGACGCGTTGACTCCGGTCCAAGCATTTGCTGGTTGGGTGGAGACTCCGCCATGGTGTGGTTGGCAGCTCAAAGAAATACTGATTGAGCCGGTTGAGGTTGATGAGAGAGTGAGTGAAGTGCTGTGCCTTTGTGGCTTTCATCTCGACTCGACTTATCCGAGAGGAATAGAGGCGCTCGACATCTGCTGGAGCAATGTGGCGGGCGCAGTGAAGTGGGCTTTTAGTCTCCCCTGGAGCACGGTATCAGCAAGCGCCCAGGTCGACGCAACTGGCCCAGGTCGATCAGGCTTTGCGCTCAGAACCGCCATGTGGCTTGCTGCACCTGGAAATGCTGACAGCTCGGCACCAAGTGGAGGGTTTCACACGCGGCATTGACTCACGAAAGGCTGCAAGATCAGAACAGGCCTATCAAGTGGGGCGACCAGCTGGTGCAAGACGTCAGTGAGCGCGCAGGATTTCGTCCGCAATCGACGGGTGGCTGCCCTCGCTGCTGTTATGAGTCAAAGTCGGGAAGCTTGCGTGCCAAGTCGTTCGGCCGCAACTCGAAGAGATCGTACGGAGGAGCTCTTTGCTGAGACCGTGGCAAGGTCAAGACCTCCGATCCTTGATACTGAAAGGGCATATTAATTCCTAAAACTGCAAAAACCTGCAAAAACCTTGACGAGCATCCGCTGTCGACAGCTCCCTATGGTAGCAACTTCACCGGCTGGATGCCCACAAGCAGCTCCGCTCCCTCTGTGTGCTCCAAGCAGTTGCGTCGTAAAACAAGGGGCACCAGATGAATCGCTGGCATCGACACGAGGTCTCTGCCACTGCATCTTTGCTAGCTGAACTTGGCTGTTACAATCGATCTGACCGAGCAGATACCATTGCGGCCCTCAACCTCAACCTTCCGATGCTGGAAGAAGACGCCTCGAGGAGCGGCGCCCCCCACGTCAACCTCACGTTCTACGCTCCGCGTGAGGAACCAGCACCCGCCGGCCCATTCATGTAAGTAAAAACTTGATCCAAAAACCCCAGCAACCTGGACAGTGTTCCCTGACGACGATGTCTTGTTGTGCATCACCGCAGCAACCTCGGAACGTTCGACAAGGTGGATATGATGGAGCCGTCGCCGATCTTGTACGACCAAAGCGAGGCGGTGGTCGTCAACCACCGCTGTCTCGGAGTCGTGGGCATCGTCTCCATCCTCTACGTCTACTTGTGCGCCGGTCCCATCGGATCCGAAGACGTCATCTCTTCCTCCGGCCCGCTCATCGGCATCTTGGCTTTCCTTCTCTACGCACTCGTCGTCGCATTCCCGTTCGCCTACATCGTAGCTGAGCTCTGCTCAGCGTTCCCAGAAGACGGCGGCTTCACGGTTTGGGTGCTGAACGCCTTCGGTCCCTTCTGGGGCTTCCAAGTGGGCTACTGGTCGTGGTTCGCCGGTGTCTTGCGCGGAGCTTTGATGCCCGGTACACTGCTGAGTCTTCTCACGGGATACTACGACATCGAGATCAAGTCGTCTGCGCTCAGTTACTTCATCAAGGCGGTGATCGGTATCCTACTGGCGATCCCCACACTGGTGGGTTCGCGCACGGTCGGTCGACTCAGCTTCGCGGTCCTCGTGGTCGTCCTTCTCAGCTTCACTATCTTCACCTTCTGGGCCATCGCAGCGTCGACCGAGTTCGACGATCTCTTCCAAGTGCGAAGGGAGAACCTCTCGTACGACGAAGACACGCGGGATGTCGTCTCGACCGGCGCGATCGCCATCCAGTGGTCCACGTTGCTCAACAAGCTCTTCTTCAAGTTCAAAGGCATCAACAACGCCTCCGTGTTCGGTGGCGAGGTGCAGAACCCGGCGAGGTCGTACGTGCGTGCTATCGCCTTGACGAGCGTCTTGATCCTCGTCACGTACGTCGTCCCCATGACCGCCGGCATCCTGTCCGACGCGCTCCCGTGGTCCAAGTTCGATCACGAGTCGTTCCCTTTCTTCGCGTACTTCGTGGGCGGAACGACGCTGAGAACGATCGTCCAGATCGCCAGTTGCTGTGGCGCAGCAGGCATGTGCATGGCGGCGCTGTACGCCAAGGCATTCCTGGTCAGCGGCATGGCCGAGAACCGACTCGTCCCCACTGTTCTCGCCAAGCGGAGCCAGCGCTTCCAAAGCCCAGTCAACGCCGCGCTGCTTACGCTCGTGGTCATGCTGGCGCTCATCAACCTGGACTTCGACGACATCCTGACCATGACGAACGCCTACTCCGCTGCCGTCCAGCTGCTCATCATCGCCACTGTCATCAAGCTGCGTCGCGAGCTGCCCTACATCGCGCGCCCTACCAAGGTGCCTGGCGGAGTCCCGACGCTCTACGCCATCGCGGTGGTGCCGACCTTCATGTTCGGCTACATCACGTTCTACGCGTTCTCCAGCTTGGTCTCCGCCATCCTCATGGTGGCCTTCTTCGTGCCGGGGATGGCGTACGGCGGCTACCGCTTCCATTACCGCCGGTCGCTCGTCTGATCTCCCACATCATCGTCGAAAGGAAGATAGATAATGTGTATAAAGCCGAGAGTTTGTCAAAACCCCAGGAGGTTCTTGGTCACTGCCGGGCTTGTTCGTTGACGCCTTCGAGACGCTGTCACCTCTCTTTCCTCTTTGGTTTGAAGCAGGTGAGCCGGTATCCAGTCGTACGTTGTCTTCAGGCCTCCTTTCGTCTTCCCTCGGCCTTTCCCCACTAACAGCGGACTCAGTCCTCCACGTCTCGGTCCCGGTTCCTCGTCCTTCTCCTGGTGTCCAACAGGGATCGCCACCCACACGTTGTTCAGGTTGACACGGGCTTCTTGCGCCACGATCTTCTCGAAGCGGCTGAACGGGACGCACCGCACCTTACCGCGCGTAGAAGACGAACACTGAGGTGGCCTCAACTGAAGCGGCAGTGGCTCTAACAGCGTAGCTCGCTCCCCTCGTCGTTGCGGATGCCGCCTCTCATCCCGACGTGGCAACGGCAGCAGCGGCGTCTCTTGTTGACGTGCCAGCATCCGTGCTTCGAGGTCTCTACGGCGCTTCCTCTCCACTTCCGACGGCACCAGCAACGCTCCGCGCGCTTCTCTCAGACGCTCACGCTGTCGCCGACGCAGAAACCTCCTCAGCTTCCAGTCACGTAGCCGTCGAACTTCCAGCCGCGCGCAATGGCCACGCCACACGCGTTGGATCAGCCGCGCTGCTAACCGCTGTGCAGCCCGCCGCACGAAGAATGACGTTGCATTGGCACTGGCCTTGTGTACGGTTTCCAGCGTGTGCTGTTGGACTTGCTGGCATTCCCGAAGGCGCGACGGCAGGCTTGAGAGCAGCGCTAGTAAGCGCGCTTTCGCATCCACGCTCGCTTGCTCGTTGCGCTTGACTCGTCGCCAGAGTCGCTGGATGACGCGCGCATTGCTCGCGAGACGCTCACGTTCTCGCATAGCCACAAACCTGACGGCTAATACTCGAGGCTGCTCCTTCATGAGTCGAGTGATCATCTCTCGAGACAGTAGCGCCGCGCCTTCAGCCCTTCGACGTCTGTGCGATGCGAGGAGAGCTGAGCGGCCCAAGCGAGCAAGCGAGCGGCATATCCATTGGTAGATGCGCACTCGCTTGAGACGCTTGTCCCGCTCAGCTTGGGCCTTCTTCTCCGCGCTCCGTCCCAAAGTCCTCCCCAAGGTCCGTTGGATCATGCTCAGCACGCTCTTCTCGCCAGTGAGCGCCGACGGCAGTAAGCGCAGTCGCTTCCTCCATTTCGACTGGAAACCGGTCAACGCTGCCAACTTGTCTCGGTTTCGCGAAAAGAACCCGACCGCGAGATGGCGCAACGAGCGCAAGAGGGAGAGAACGACGCCCGCACTGCTCCCGACGATTGAAGCGAGAGACTGAGCTCCAGCACGCTGCCGTGTCTTGGCTCGAAAGAAACCCTCCGCCCGCTTTGCACGCAGCTGCTGGAGTTTGTCACCTGCCTTCACCACCGTGTTCGTCTCCGTCTTGTCGCTCCATGGACGCTTGAACCTTGCTGGTAGCTGCGTGATAGACCCAGTCTTGCTATTCATCTTCCACCCTGTGGTCCAGCAACGACAACAATCGGGATCAGTCAGTCCAAAGCTCCTCGTCTCCACGTTGAAGCGCGTTCAAAAATGGCCGTTGGTTTCATTATCGACTGCCGCATGCTAGCCAAAGAGGTTGGCGTCTCGTCCCTGGGACTTCCGCTCGCCGAAGAGATCGAACGCTGCATTCGAGTGCCGCCCAGTAGCTCGGAAGCGCAGCACGATCGGGCGTGGCGCCTTGCTCACGAGCATCTTGAACTGCGACGTGTTGGCCACGCTCACCCCATTCACCGCGAGGATGCAGTCGCCCGCAGCGATCCGTCCCGAAGTTGCTGCTGCACTCGACGGCACACACTCGCGCACAATCACCGCGCGCCCACTCTGCTTGGCAATGAGCCCCAACGACGCGCCCGAGAACTCCACCTCATACTCCCTTTCACTCTCCGTCTCCACAACGTCTCCATCTTGAGCGCTTGAAGGCGGTGCTTCTCCGAACAGAGAGTCTGAATCCGATGCGGATGCAGAACTATCGCTGGCCTGGATGTCGTCGCCAATGATGACCACGTTGGCGGACCACCAGCTCTGCGTCTCTTGCAGCGTAAACGTCGCTGTGTAGCCCCGGTTCGCCTTGAGGCGCGCGGTCTTGCGCGTCGCGTACACCGTGCAAGCGTTCGACTGCACCGTGAAGTACACGTCGCCCGACGTCAGCAACGTCGGCGTGTAGCCGTAGGCGAACACCACAAGCGCGCGGTCTGCTCGCCACGCCGTCGCGCTGCCTCCGCCACTTGACGCCGATCCAGTGTCCGCGGGTGCGTCCAAAACACTTGCCAGATGCCGACGTCCAAGCGGCAGCACACGCAGCGACGCGCCGTCATTTAACGTCGTGTTCACCACCAATGAATGTCGTGAGTTGTTGATCAGCGCGAGTGCGACGCAGCCACGAGCCTCCAGCCCCGTGTGGTTGGCGTCCCAGTCGTACACTAAGTGGCGCACCTGGCGTAAGAACTCAGTGCTGTTGCGGCACTCGCCCAGTGCGCGCGAGTGCTTGCGTACGATGTCGCCGTTGGACATGTGCTCGTACTTGAAAGGCACGCCCAAATCGCCGTCCCCATCGCCGCTAGAGCTCGACGTGAGCATGCCGGGCGCCATCGCGCCAGCGGCTGCTGCAGGGTCTGCCTTGCCACGCAGCGTCGAGACCAGCGACGTCACGCCGCCTGCCACCATACTCGTCACGAGCGACGTGACCTCGATCGAGTCGATCAAGTTGAGCGCCTGGGACTTGACGGATTGCTCGTAGAAGCGCACGATGGCAGCACCAAGAGACTCCTGCGTGGCCAGCGCGTGGGAAAGCCTGTAGCCTTCTAGCGTCACGCACGCGTTCTCGATCTTGAGCTTCAGGTTCGACAGCCAGAAGCCCTCGTTGCTGTGTTGGCTGGCGTCGCTCTTGTCTCGCGTAAAGCTGACGACGACACGCACGGGCGAGATCTCGCCGGACGCGATGTAGAGCTTTCGCCCCGTCATCGCTGCCATGTCCCCCACACTAGAACCTTCACTTCCCTCGTCAGTGTCTGGAATGAAGTACGCGAGCAGGTCGCTCGCTTCCTCGTCTTCATCTTCGTTGCCGTCTTCACCCGGGAAGGCGGAGACGAGCGACTTGTGCTGAAAGTGGGCAATCGTCTCTGTCTGCAGCTTGTTCAATCGGTCGATGAAGCGCATGGACGTCGCGATCTTCACGTTCTGGAGCTCTACGTGTACGCGCTCGACCCACGTGTACTTGGCATGTGGGCGCTCCAGATACGTCACCTCCAGGAAGTACTTGTCCATGTTGGCTCTAGTTGAACCAGAGGCGCCATCTCCTTGGAGAAGGGGGCGAAGCACCACGCGGTTCTTGGATTGCGGAAGGAGATCCTCGACTTTAAGCCCCATGAGATTCAGCTTGGCTGCCGTGGCCTGTGGCGACCACGAAGCCTCCAACCCAATCCGCGTGAACGTCGCGCGTGCAACATACTCACTTTCGCCCTCCGATCTATCAGCGAACAAGCTCTGGGACTCTTCAACCATCACGCCGTGCTTCTTCTTGTCTGTCACCGTCAAAATCACGCCGGCGACTTGAGCGTGAAGACTAAACGTCTGCCAGCTCGCCGTTCCTTGGTCTGCAAGCCCGTCCCGAGCCGATGAAGAGATCGTTGACCCGGCAGTCGACAGCCTTGACGTCGTCGATGTCGGAGAACCGGCGCCTGCGTCGGTCACGACCACCACGAACGTCGCTTGTGAGAAGCTCCCGCGCTTCACTGCCACCTCCAAGTGGACACCACGCCCACTAGACCGAGGAGGCACCAGCAGGTCTGTGGTTGCCACTCGGTCAACAGCAAAGGCTGCGCTCCAGTCGTAGCCTTCACTACAGAACACATCCGACTCGTCTTCGTCAGGCAGAACAGACGCCCGCAGCGGGGCACGAGCGCCGCCAACCCAGTAGAGCGCGTACATGTCCCCTGACGCTAACACGTGGTGCGCCACGTTGTCGTTGCTGGTGTCTTCGAGCCGCTGCTGCTGGCGACTCGGGACCTCGAGCAGTAGCAGCGTGTGCGACGAGCGGTTCAAGATCAAATAGCGCGGAATGACACTAACCAGCGTCGTCACCGAGCCGAAATGACGCGTAGCGTAGTCGGCGGACACGCCCAGCTCGTACAACACACCGCCGGCCGACGCTCCGCTTCCTGCTGAGCGCAGCGTGAGGCACTCGTCCTGCCAGCTTAGTCTTCTTGGGTCGGCTTCAAAGCGTGCCGACCAGTTGCATCCGCGCAATCCGATACGAACCACGGGCACTTTACCGCTGTTGTCACTCGAGTACGCACTGATCTGGGCGTTGCCCACCTGCGCGCGCGCCGCTCGAGGCGGAATGTACGCTTCACTGTCCGACGCTGTTCCGTAGACCAGCTCCAGACCGGACCGGTTAATGATCCACACCTCCGCTAGGATCTCCACGCGCACAGGACGCGCCGCGTGATCTGTGCCGCCAACTACGTGTAGTAGCAGTCGGAAAGGCCGGCCGTCGTCCACGCGGGAAAGCTGCACCGACAGAACAGCGCCGCTAGCGGTTCCTCTTGGCGCAAGTTCCAACCACTTGGACGGCGACGTGCAGCCTTCGACAAGCAGCTGAAACAGCGGTCGTTGGGCGATGTCCGTCCACCAGATACTCGTCTTGGCGCCGACAGCAATCGTCTCTGGCTTCGAAGGGCTATCGCTGGATCCAGAGCCGTACGCAGAGCTGAAAGCTGATCGAACTCGATAAGTTAGCGGCACTGGCAGCTTGTTCACCAGCACCAATGGCTCAGCAAAGGACACCGCACGAAGCTCCTTGTCGCTTGACATTGAAACGCAGTACACAGCAGTGCGACCGTCGCCGTCGTTGCCCCAGCTCTCGCGTGATGCCGACGTGGACGCCACTGCTGCCTCCACCTTGAGTTCCACACCGGACCGCGTTTGTACTGGAATCGGTGCGCTCCACGAGTACGTGGCGCCATTCCCCACGGGCCGCACGCGCAGCTCGGAAGCCAGAGACAGCAGCACCGGCACGGCGGACTCCTGGTTCGGTCGTAGAATGCCAATCTCCACTGGTGTATGCCATGTCGGGTCGTTCACAAGAAGCGCCACGGGACGTCCAGACGCCAGTCTGTTCATCAGCTTGATCGGAGACGAGACGACAAGCAGGATGCGCCCTTCAACGAGTTGTGCCGACAAGCTCAGGGAGAAACTCGTGCGTTGTCCGTGCGTGTCCACTAGAGGAAACGTGCGCGCACCAAGCTGCTCGAAAATGATTCCTTGAACCGCTTGGAACCGCCCCGCGCTTTCCCCTGAGGTCTTGGAGTCCATGAGCTGAAGACAGAGACGAAGGTTCGCGGCATCTCGATCACCGGACGCGTAACGCCGCACCACGCCGCGTCCTCGGCCAGGGGCGTGAAGGTAGCGCACGTCGGCCAAGCTTCCAGTGGAGACGACTTGCGGTTCTGTCGTGAACGATCCATTCGTGAGCCAGAAACTGACTGGAAGGCCAGTCTCATTGCGGATCACACACGGCGCCATCTTCCGGCGCTTGGTCTCTTCATCCTCGTTTTCTTCTGCCTGCTCCATCGCAGATACTTGAGCTGCACGCCGCTTCCACGCGCCACCAACAGAGGCCACGACCTCCAACAACCCGTGCGTGACAGTGAGATCCAGTGCTTGTGAGGCCGTGAGAATGACGTGCAGCTCACTCTCATGCGATATCGAGCCCTGCACCGACGCATCAAGCGCCCACTCCGTGCACATGGGATGCCAATCGCGCGTGTCCGGGTTGTAGTACGACATGAGCACGACCAGATTTCCTCCACCAGAGATCGTCGTCGTCACCGGAGCTGAAAAATCCAAGTCATTGAAAGACGTGGAGGCATCCGCTTCCTCCCGCAGCTGTGCGGTGTACGTCACGTTCAGGAAGAGGTGGCAGCGCTCGATCTGTAGCTGCGCCAGCCCCATATCGCAGCCGTCACAGTCGTTGATCAACGTCAAGCTCACGGACGGCAGCTCACAAGTAAAGTATCGGTGGATCTCCTCTTCCTCCTCTGAAGTCTCTTGGTCCACGATGCTTCTGGATGACGTGCGCGACCTTGTCAATGACTTGAACGCAGGGCCGTCATGCCGTGAAGAACGTCGGAACGCGGCGTCTTGGTCCCCGTGTCGCGCGATCGCTCCGTTCACAGCCTCCATCGTATCCACGGCCATACAAGCGTCATCGTAAGACACGAACACCTCGATGGGAGTAAAACTCAGGGCGACGATCTGCTGTCGCTGGCCGGCGTGCGGGAACAAGTCGCTCACTTCAACGTGCAGATCGCAAGGCTCCAACAACTGAATCAAGGGAGCCACATCGATGGCGTCCCACTGCGTGCTCGACGACGGTGACGCCACACAGCAGCCTGGACGCCTTGCATTCTCCAGCACTACCTCCATGTTCTGCGCATCCGCCAGGAGACTGCTCTGGATGTCGAGATCGTCGTCGTTTCTCCCTTCCTTCGGCTCTGGACGTGGCTTCCACATGAACTCAAGCGTGAAGTCACCCGTGAACGTAACGCGTGGGCTGTCTGGATCATAAGCATCACGCGGCAGCCCCACGCCGACCTGTTTCGCCGTCGCACGGACTGTAATCTTGAGTTCTGGCTCCTTGCCATCGCGTAAGATGTCCGAGATACTCTCGCGTCGGGTCAATAACGACGGCGACGGCGGGATCCTTGAACTCGGAGACCGCACCATGTCAGTAGGCAACGCGGAGCTCTTGTTCTTGGAGCTTTCGACTCGACTCGGCAGGGCGAAAAAGCCCAGAAGGGCCAGCAGCGCTTCGGGGATAACGGTACCTGTGACGTTCGAGAAGAGTAAATCCAAATCACCCGTCAGCGCAACGTCATCCCACGTGTAGCGGATCTCCAGTGGCTGCGGTGACACCAACAAGGTTCCGCTCACGCCATTGTCCGCCGAAGGCTTGTAACTTCCCACAAGATCACGAGCACTGAAGGAACCAAGATGCACGGCCAAGCGCGGCTTCTTGTCGTACTCGTCGTCAAATACCAAAGAGAAATCAGTCGCAACGACCTCAGCGAAGGCGCCGTCAGGTGCGACTTGCCCACCATCCGAGAGTGTACGCTGCACGATCGAATCGGGCGAGGAGTCTTCGTTCACCAAGGATTCCTGTCCGTCCTGAAACAGTAGAACCCGCAGCTTTTCCATCACGAAGCGTACCTCAAGTGTCGCTTCCTCTGCGTCCGCCTGAAGGTACGTATACGTCACTGTAGGCCGTAGTGACGGCATGTCTCCAATGTCCGCGCTACTTCGCCTTCTACCGAGAAGTCGGGCTGTGCTGTTGGTCCTTCCCATCTCTCCAGAGGTAGTAGGTGCGTTTTGTAGTTCGTCAGCGCCAAAATTCTCCAACACAAGCGCTACAATGCCCAGATAACTTGTCCGAGAGAGATGGGCTTCTAACGGGGGCAGCACCGAGTCCACGGTGATGCGTGGAAGAAACGCCGTTCGCGTTTCACCCGTGTCACCTACCACCTCTTCATCCCCTAAGGAAATCGTCGACGATACGAGGTCCTCGATGCTGATCTTCAAGTCCGCAGGAGTTGGAAGAAGATCTTCGTATACAGGCCCTTTATCTTTCATCCTCTTGCCTGCACTAGTTGTGCAGAAAATGCGGACCTGCTCGAGGAACAGATCCTTGCAGTCCACGCGCAGCGAAGTTCCACCGTCAGACTTGCGAATTATCGCACGCGGCAGCGCTTCATCGTGCACAACGCGCTTGGTTTGCGCTCCCGCTGGGCCTTCGTAATGCACTGCGCTGGCTGGGAAGTGAACAAGCCGCAGCACATCTGCAGTGACCTTGGCGTGGGGGGCGTCTTCCAGACTCAACGGAAGGATCAACGTGGGTTTCTCGACAGTCAGGTCGAGTACAACGCTGGCTTCATCTTCACGCAGCAGTAATTGAGTGGCGTTCATCAGCGTCTTACTCACCATAGCGCCAAGAACTCCCTCCAGCACAAAGTCCACGAACTCCATAATCTGTTGATGGTAGTAGACGCCACGGATCGGTTGAAACGCCAAGCGCAACGAGCTCTTGTCACTTGTAGTCGGGTCGCAGGCAAACTCGAAGGCCAGTAGCGATTCCAGTGCTTTACCCGAAGCGCTGCGTCGACCAGCTTCCTCCTTGTCTAAGCCCAACAACGTCGAGTACAGCGGGTGCTTCGATGTGCTCAAGTCGGTGCCCACGAAGTTCCCCACATGGCCTGTCACCTCGAACGTGTCTTCATCAGTAGAAGCCTCACCACTCACGTCGTAACTCGTGTAGTTGACAGCCGCGTTGCTCATTTCTAAGCGCGCCAGTTGCCGGTCCAGTTGGTCTTTGTTAAACGTCAGACTCACTTGAACAAGCGACGCACGTACGCGAACAAGCGGCTGGCCTCGGGAACGCAAGCTCGCTAACACAGCGACTCTCTGCTTCTGTTCGCTCTGCGTTTTCTCCATCTCATCGACATCTCTGGCATTCAACTTCGGCGCTGTCAACGTCGCCGTATCCGGCGAGTTCTCCGAAGGGAAATCGTCATCGTGAGACTGAATCGCCGACGCGTACGCAGAGATAATACGATAAAACAGCGCCACGGACGACGGGTTCCACTGCAGATCTAGCACATTGAACTGCACGTCAGCCTCTAGCTGTGAAGCTCTGCTGTTGTCGCTCTGCTCGTTTGACTCTGGCGAGAACGCAGTGACGTCAACGGCGATCAAATGCGGCGTGTCGCCTCTACTTTCGCCCGTGGAAATGAGCTTGTAGTAGCGTGAGTCGGGCGAATACAGCTTGTCTTCCATTACGAGCGCCTTCAGCCGTGCATGGAACGCTTGATGGGCCGAGTACGCTTCGACAGCAAACGACGTATGCGAAGCGCGCAAGACGAACGCGTCCTTGGCGGCTGACTCGCGCAAATTGAACTCCACGCAGCCGAGCGAGAGCTGCAGCTCCAGGAGGAACTTTTCTTCCACTGAAACAGCAACAGCAACCACGTTCTTCGCACTCTCATCGCCTGAACTGTCCGTCTCAGTAGCGCTCTCCTCGCCGCTCTCATTGTCTGGATCCTCGAAGTAAGAAACACGCCTGTCGTTAGTCCGGGCAATTGCAGCGGCTTGGACGAGGACAGACGAGTGGATTTGTCCCAGTGCTACGAGCTGCTCTTCAGCTAGCGTCACCGAAATGGTAGGCACAACAGCGTAGACTCCAACCTGCGGCAGCGGCTTGGCCGGAGCATCGTTCCTCCCATTACGCGACGGGAGCTTAAGACGCGACAAGGAGGCTTGCGTGTCCAGAGAGAACTCGACCGACAGCTCCTCCACGATCTTGGTGAACCTCCGCAGCTCTTCATCAGTCCACTGCGTCAACTGCTCCTGGCGGCCGAGCGACACGTGGATCTTGGTCACTTCTAGTCGCCAATGCAGGCGGCGCAGATCCCCACCACGAGTACCAAACGCCACGTCCAAGGGAGTGTCGATAACGGTCAGCTTTTCGTCGTTTCGGAAGCTCAGCATCCCGAGGTCCACGACCAGGACAGCGCCGGTCGAATCAGCCACATTCTCGGGCAGAATCAGCACCGGGGCGTCCATATCTACCAGGACATCGTAGGCAACGCGCCCTTCGGCTCTCTCCAGTGACCGCATGAGCTCTGCTTCTTCAGCCTCCTTTTCCGCAGTCATGTCGGAAGCCTCCAAGAGCTTCATTCCATCTCCAACATCACCCGAGAACATCCAGTCGGCCACAGACGACGTGGCAAACTGCCAGACCTTTTCAAGCTGCTTCTCGGGCAGTAAACTCACAAAGAAAGCATGCAGGAACATCACAAACGAGGGGTCAACCATCACTCGAATCGGTTCCGAGCGCACGCGGATCTTCAGCGTGGCCTCCACTTCATCGTCCTGTACTTGAGTTTGCACCATCGCTCGCCGACTAACGTCGATACTGACGCAAGATTCACTCGGGTCATTACCTGGCGATAAAGCGGCCGATGGGCTGCAGAACGAGTGAAACCGGGAGTCGCGCGCCAGGCCATTGAAGATGTCGAAGTGCTGCACACGGACGTTCGCATCCCACTCGTTTTCAGGCTGAACGTTCACGGCTAGCGATCCATGGAGTGTACCAGTGACGAACGGGTTCTCATGGGCGTTGGACTGGAAAAGAGCTATCGATCCGTTGGTGAGCTGGAGCTGAATCGACATGAGATTGCACCCCGTCGGCACCTCATGCGAACTGCTGGCCTTCTCTACTGCGTCATCGTAAGCCTCTCGAAGGTTTTCCCGGCCTTCAGCTGACAGCACGTGTTCTTCCTCTGCGCCAGTTGATACAGCCGCAGTCTCGCCACTGAAAAAGTAGGAATACCACGAGCCTTGCGCTGCCTGGGTCTTCGCTTGAGCTTTCGCTGACGCCTTGGCCTCCTTCTGGGCAACTTCTTCGGCGTCCTCCGCGACGTCACGCAGCAGAAGAACCACGTCGATAGGATAGATCTCTTCGTACCGCTGCTTGAACTTACCCTGTCTTGTCGAAGGATCCAATGGGGCGCCATTACGGAGCTCAGCACGGAAAGCCTCGATGTAAAGCTGCTGTTCAAGCAGCGCCTTGTGTACTGAAGACCAGCGCATCTTGCGATGGTGGAGTCGTCGGTGGTGCTCGTGGTGTGCGCTAGCTGTAGCGTCTTTTCTCTTCTCCTCACGCTCCTTTCGCCGGAGTTTCGCTCTGCGCTGCTCCAGGACAAGACGAGCGGCATAGTCCCACCACTCACGAGGGCGGGCCGCTGGTGTGTGCAGCGGCCGTCCTCTGGCCAAGGCGAAATGCGCCTCCACTGCTCGCCTCCCCAAGAACGCGCGCTGTAAGAACAGCACATCCTCGTACTGCTCGCGCGTGAGGCTGCCTTGCAACGCGCCAACCTCAGCTTCCACGGTGTACTTGGCCACGGTCGAGTAGTCGGCGCTCTCGTTCTTGGTGAGCTGCACACCTAGCGAGCACGGCCGCAGTACCCACCGTCTCGTTGAATCCACCTGGCCGTCCTCTAGTTCACTCAGAGCTTGCACCATCTCCCGCATCGTCTTGGGGACGTTTTCCTGCGTTTCCAGCCTCGCACTCTTGTCGTTCACGTCTAGTCGGTCCCAGTACATGCCGAACTGTGTAAGTTCCGCCTTCTTGTACGTGAAAGCGCTGTGCACTGTGGCCTGGTCCACAAAGGCCTCCTGTCCCTCTTCGTCCGTCGTGAAGAAGCGGAACCTCTCGAGCATGAGGCCGCAGGCGAACGGCGCGTCCGGGTTGGCCACAGCGTCCTCATACCTCAAGTGCACGTCGAGCAGCGTCACCTGCAGGTTGGCCACGATGCGGGCCGTGAGTCTGGATACAAAAGTGCCTTCATCCTCGGGCTTCTTCTCCTCTTCCTGGCAATGGCCGGCCGGGGCCACGCGGGCCGCGAACCGGCCATGCTGGCGGAGCAGCTCCCGTCTCTCCAGTTGGTTCTTCTTGGCCTGTAGCAGCTCGGCCATGCCAGGCCGCTCCGTGTTGGGCACCACCAGGGCCGATACTCCCTCTAGAGTGATGGTCACACTGGCACTGCCTAGTTGGTTCCACGGCACGCGTACCAGTACGCGAGCCACGCTGCCACTGGCCACGGACACGGGCAGTTGAAGCTCGGCCAGCGCATGAGGCTTGAGGGCCAGGTCTCGCAGCTCCAGTTCTCCACTCCAGAGGCCCACGACTAGCGAGTCACTGCGCAGGCCGTCCACATACTTGCCCAGTTGCGCCTCGAGGATCTAAAAGGACAAAAAGTGTGAGAGGGAGGGCATTTTTTAGGACACTGAAGCGAGGGGAAGGAGTTAGACGGAGAACGGGTCATTCACATACAGAGGAGATGATGGCCTTAGCCATGTTGCTGTGGGGTTGACCGCGCGGGCCAGGTGAAGGGCGGAGAGACGCCGAGAGGAGAAGGCAGGCTGCAGCGAGGAAGCGCTGCTTCGTCGCCTCGATTGTGAGTGCCACTTGGTGTGTCGCACATGAGGATACATAAGCGTAATCAGATGTAGCCATGTTCGAAATGATGGCGCCATTTCACTTCAACTTGCAAGCATGGGCGACGAGGCTCGCTTGCTCCTGCGTTGTCGTTCCAGGTCTCAACTACGTCTTGTGTTGTTGAGGCGGCGCTTTTGGCTGGTAATACTCGGTCGAGCTGCTGCAGCCGGGAGGCCAACTATTAGTAAGTACCCGCAACTTCGGCACTTTCCAAGAAAGCACCAGCAACGACGCAATTTTATCACTGGTACATGCAAGCAGCGGCAGAGTTTGTGCGGTGAGGTTGGGCGGGTTGACAAGTGAAATCACTCCGCGGTTGTGAGAATTTCATGCTGCACTGCTTTCCATGGCATCATTGCCAAGGTGAAGAAGAACAGTCATGCTGCTAGACGGAGGTTTGTAATTAGTGTGTCATCAATGGCGTGGCTCATCCATTGTTGCGTGGTCAAATCTAACGCCACCAAGGTGTCTCTTTTGCAAGTTTGGCGTCCTTGTTGGCGCCCGTCGTCAAACGTCGAAAGCTTATGATAGTGAAAATGAATTCTTGACCACCACCGTTGCCTGCGATCAAAGCGAGCTTGCCGCTGCGAGGGTACAATTCGAGTCTTACTCGGAGCCATCGATCGAGTCGCATACATTTCGCTTGTAAGTGTGCAAGGTACACGCCTGGTCTGCTTTGCCTTGGCACGACAATGCAGATAACTTGCGACAGCAAGCACGTCCAAATGAAAGGATGCATACGTGCCGACGCAAATACGCGTTGGGAACCAGCTCGGGGACAACGATTCAAGTTTAATGCGTAGTAAAGCAAGAACTGTTGAATTTCAACTGTTGGGATTCAACAGTTCCTGCCCAAGTTTTGGACCTCACGCTGGACTCTTGCCGGCAGTCATCGCTTCAGCGGGTGATACGTGCAGCGAGGCCCCACCGAGACGTACTAGGCCCCTGCATCAATCCACCCGATCGAAATCATTATCCACGACTTGGTTGGGCCGCAGAGCTCGCTGCAGCAGCTCTGCGCGCTGAGGCCAGATAGCGCACTTTGACCCGGAAGATACGAAGTCCGGTTGCGCGGTTTCGGAGCTTCGTTAGTGCACGCGGCCGGAGCCATTACCTGCATTGCGATGCTTGAAGGCGTGTGGCCCCAGTGCAAGGGGTCCGGCTGCAATTGCCGAGCACCTCAAGTTGGGGGCGCAGTTCATAGAGACGCGGGTCACGGCGTCGGACTACATGTCATGGTCGAGCCGGGACAAACAACCGCACAACTAGAGGCGGAGCAGAGCCGAGGATAAAGCGCGATTGCAACTAGAGACAGCAGGTTGGGTGTCAATGCCCACGCCCCCGAGGGTGAAGTGATGGCCGTGTCCGTTAAAAGCTGTGAGAGCGAGCCGCAGAGCTGGCTCACAGTCGTGGTCGGAGCTTCCGCCCCACCTGCTGGTTGCGGGCCGACTTGTGCTCAGTATTCAGTCCCAATCGTAGCGGCATCGAACTCGAAACAGCCTTTCACATCTGGACTGTCGTGTCTAGAAGAGACCGCGATCGCGCACGTGCCGTGCAGTGCACCCCGGCCGTCATTCGTCCTTTTGCCTCGCGATCCTCCACCACCATGGACGGCAGCACTCACCCGCACCGGCGCCGCTTTCCGCGGCCACGTCTGGGCTCGCGCTCGCGGGTTCACACGACCAGCAACATGGTGGAGCTGGAGACGCTGTCGGCCTTCTCCGCCCTGGAGCGGCGGTCCGTGGCCCTGTCGGAGGACGAGGCTCTAGTGTGCTCCCGCCTGGCCGAGCTACTGCTGGCTGACACGCTCAAGGCCTTCGACACTCACCACCGCTCGGGCCGCCGCCGCGGCCAGCCCAACGTGGACCCTCAGCAGTGGAAACTCGTCAAGAAAAAGGACCAGCTGTGCGCCTACAAGCAGCGCAAGGACGCTGCCAAGCTGGCCGGCCAGCAGCAGCTCGGCCAGTGCACGGCCAACGAGACGGAGCTGCCGCTGCTCATGGTCACGGGCTACTTGGCCGGCCACGTCAATGACGCCATGTACGGCCTGGTCAGTGCCAACACGCGCGCCATGAAGATGAACAGTTCCTATGCAGAGGACACGCTGGAGGACGCCGAGGTGCTGGCCACGATCCAAGGACCCACCATCGAGGAGCCCTTCCGCTTCCTTGGCCTCAAATGGGCCGTGCGGCATGACGCCGCGTCCTTCGTCAAACGAAGGGATCTGCTGTACTTGGAGGCTACGGGTGTCACCAGGACGGCCACCGGAGACCGTGTCGGGTACCGCGTCATGCACTCCGTCAGCATCAAGGCTCTGGCCCAGCTGGCCACGACGAGCATGTCTTCGTCGGTTATTCGCGCGCGCGCGTCGATCGTGCAGTTGTTCCAGCAGCAGCCGTCGTCCGAGGGCTCTGGAGGTTTGACCGGTACGCTCAACGTGTTCACGAGGGGCTACTACGACCCGCAGGGCGGCATGATGCAGTTCATGGCCGTGAACGCCGGGGCCGAGCTCTTGCTGCACATGACCTTCTCAGTCGTTGACTGCGCCCACCTCAAAAAGATCGCGTACGCGGCGCAGCAAGCCGGACGGCGACGGAGAGCGGCCAGCCAACAGCGCAAGACCACGTATACGGACGGAGGCATGGGCGGCATCCAGGAAGTAGTAGGCGACGACGAGGACGGTCCGATCATGGGAGACATCTCGTGGTCCACCAACTGTTCGCTCTGCGACCATCGCGTGGGTAAGATGCTTAACCGAAGCGGAGCGCCGTGCACAATCTGTGCGAAGATGGTATGTAGTCGATGCAGTGTCGTCAAGAAGCTGCGCTTTTCAAGAAGCGAGGAAGGCCGCGTACCTGTGAACAACGGCGTGGATCTGGGCGGAAGTATGGGCGTGCACGACTTCGAGCAGCCCGAGGCGTCTCACGCTTCCACGGAGCGGAGTCGAAGTCGCAGCAGCAGCGGAAGTGGTGCGGCCAGCATGAACGACATTTGCCAGAAGCCGCTCAAGTTCTGCTTGCCCTGCGTGCTGCGCGCCAACCAGCGCAGTGCCTCGCAGATCGTCGTGGAGGAGATTCTAGAGCAGACGAGCTTCGGCCTCGTCACACCGCGCGCCACGATGGACCGCCCAAGCAGCCGGTCGCGTCCGTCCTCAATGCGCCGGCGCTCAACGCAGACCGGCCGGCCGTACAGCTTCCGAGCGTCGCAGGCCTCGCCACAGTTCTCGCATTACGCGGCGTCTCCTTACCTGCAGCCGCGACAGAAGGCTTACAGCAGCGCCGCGTACGCCCCAACTGGCACGTATCGGTCCTCCTCCGCCACTCCGCGCGTCATGTTGTACGTGGAAGATCCGGCGGCAAGCCCGTCCGGCTACAGCGCCGCCTAAGCAGAGCGGTAACTGAGACCAAAGGAGAGAGAGACCGTCGTGTATAAACGACAATCGTTTGCGCTCGAAGCAGAACGCGCTCGTCATTGTCGATCGCTTAATGAAAACATGTATCCTGAGCAGTGTATCTCGAGAACTCACTCCAGTTATCACGCCTTGGCTTGTCCATCGCTCC
>JAABLK010000481.1:0-26041 GCA_012295415.1 Phytophthora chlamydospora | reverse complement strand
CCGAAGCGACAAGACTTCAGTGGCGGCACGGCTGTCGTTTCCAGCGACCTTCGACTTCGTGGCTCAAGTTGTGTGCATTTCGCCCAAGTATGTGATGAATATGGCAAACGGCAGTCTGGCTGATAAAGTCGTGTGTTCAAGAACACAAGTGCCGGGCGACTCGTTCCCTCGCAAGGCTGGCTGGCTGGCGTTTAACCGGAATCCTACCACGTCGCGCCAGGTTACGTGTGTATGCTGTGAAAAAGTCTTCGGTTTTGACGAGTTCGTGGCTCACGCTGGCATCACGCTGAGTGGTCACAAGATGAAGGCCCGCCAACTGCTTTATGTCGTGGAGCGGCAGGATGAGTCGGCCTTGGTGCCGTTCAACACGTTCCTTCCGGATCTGGAGCTCGTCGTGAAAAATGAGGCCGATGCCTTCCTGGACGCTCTCCAAGTGCCTCCGCCGTCTCCTCGGCCGATCTGAGAGAAACTGTTGTGATGTGGCAAAAGTGGAGAAGATAATTGCAATTCAAATGTGACGAGGTTTTGGATCACAGAGCGGAGAAGCGAGCTGTCCTCCGTCGTTCGCAGCGTCCTTGAGACCAAGAATCAGGCCTCCTAGCTGCGCTCTCCAACCCAACTCGACCCAGTTCGACGTGCCTGTACGGGTGTTTCGAGACGATCTCGTCATCGTAAGTAGGCACCAGACAGTTGCGCAATTCCACGCGAAAGCGGCCAGCGTCTACTACTCAAACCAACCAGATCATCTTCTTCCGTTGGTAAAAGCGCTGGGTGGTGGCTTCTGGCTTCTGGAGCTGGGCCAGGCGGGCGACAAATTCTTTCCAGCATGCGGATTTCGTGATTGAAGCTCTTCAACGGAAAGACGAGTTGTTCAGGATGATTTGGTGAAAAGTTGGCTGAGCTCGAAGAAGGACCCGCGAGACGTGTACAAGGGTGAAACACACAGCGACCGAGGACGCTTTGGTACCGCTGGCCACGGATTTTGCTAGCCATACGTGCGCTTGTACATCTTACGGTACAACTTGAACATCCTCGCATTCTCTTCTCCTGCCTCGGCCTTCAGGAAGTAGAATGCATCGTCCAGGTTGTACCTCTTCTTGAGCCAGTACTGGAGCTGCTCAAGCTGCAAGTCTGTTGCGAGTTGACGCGTCGCTGGATTTCCCTTCGCTGCTATCAGCATCTCCGACAGCGCGTTGTTGTTGTATTTCTCCTTCAGCTCCAGGAACACACTCGTCTTTTTGGCGGGGTATCGCTTGCTGTACTCTTCGACGAACGTGACCCAGTAGCCGAAGAGCGGGCTTTCATATACTTTGGCCTTCTTCTTGTCGAGTTCGAGCAGCTTGAAGACTTGAGCAGGGTAGTGTTTCTTATCGTCGATGAACCAGCTCTTGAATTGCTCGCTCTGCAGTCGGCTCGCGATGGCTTCCGTGGACGAGCTCTTGCTTGCCCCAGCGATCATCTTAGCCAGACCAGGCTCGGTATACTGGACGGTCAGTGTATCAATCGTAGCCATCGGCTCTTCAGGATGATAGGAATGGAAATCGTCTGTGTACTTGAGCCAGGAACTGAATAGCGGGCTGGCGAGAAGCCCGTCGCCTGCTGCATCGAGTTTCAGCATCTTGAAAAGCGCTACCGGAGTTTCCCCACCGCGCAGCCAGTACTCAATCTGCTCCGTCTGCAATCGCTTGGCGAGGACTTTTGCTTGTGGGACCTTCTCCGCAGCAAGAAACATCCCAAGCAGCGCTTTGTCGCTGTACTTGTACTGCGTCTTGAGTACGGAGATGATACTTTCCAGTTTCTTGTCTGGGTTCTGCTTGTTCACCGTGTCTGCAAACTTGACCCAAGTGCCGAAACCAGGCTTAAGAAGAAGCTTCTTGCCTGCTCGATCAAGCTTTAGTAACCGGAACACCTCCTGTTGGGTCTTTCCCTCCGCGATCCATCGACTGACCTGCTCGAATTGCCATCGTCTGGCAACGGGAGCTGTAGCTTTGACCGTCTCCGCCGCTTCAATGATCTTGGCGAGACCAAGGGCGCCATAATGGTTCGTGAACGTTGCAATCAGAGTCGTCTGCTTTCTCGGATTGGCCTTGTTGAACATCTTCATGTAGGTGATCAGATCGTCCAGCATGGGGTTGGTGAGAAGGTTGCTCCCTGCCTTGTCGAGTCGTAGCGCCTTCGAAATGGCGTCCACTGTCTCGCCCTTCTGGAGCAAGCTTTCGAGCTCTGTTTTACTCAGCGGCGTTGCCACTGCCGCCTTGAAATGATTCGTGAGCGTCTCGATGTTCATTCTCTCTCCTCCATTTGCGTCCGTGGCGTAGGCTTCACTCGTTGTATCTCTTAGAGACGCGGCATCACCACCCAACACAGCTAGCAGGACAAGGCAGATGAGATAGAAGGCTTCGCTGACAGCCATGCTGGTGTATTCCCTCCCGTGCGAGGTCGACGAAGGAAAAGCGGAAGTGGTGAAAGGTAAATAAAAAGGTTATTTCCCAGCCCATGATTGCACTACAGGAGCGTACAGTAATCTGCGCCAGCAAGCAATTATTCCTCTTAACCAAGTCATGAACCTTCTCAATCGACTTTTAGTTATGATCGCAGAAACTAGAAAAAGTTCCCTCCACCTTGAATCACTCGAGTCTATAGTGAATCCGACTTTAACGAAACGAAAGTGAATGCTGGGGACTATCATACCTGGAGAAAGTAGTCGATCCAGTCGGGGTTATGCTTGACCAGGAAGTTTTGGTACGCGCGTCGAATCGGCTTGGCAGGGGTGCTGTGCTGTTGACCCAGGTTTTCAGGTTGTTGTTGGCGAAAAGCTCGCCCGTGCCAAGACGCCTGCTTGATCATGGAAGAGTCGAGGATCATCTTATCATTAGCCACAGATGGAGGGTTGGCACTCGAGTAGAGGGCAACAGCCAGAAGCCGAAGGTGGTAAAATCGCACGATGATGCGTGCACGGAAACCAAAATGCCAAGTGAGAAGGAAGATGGCATCTTCCGGATAGTCAGTAGACGCTGCCTTGAGCAATAACCCACTGTACGTACTGTAGCATGCGAAAGCCCATCGGGCTGTAGTGAGTCGCTGCCAGTGAAGGCCCCCATGACTCGAAGCATCGATCTCTCGGTTTGTTTTCCCTGCCATGTTCCTTTTAATGATGGTATGCTCCGAAAAGCAACAGTAGAAAATATACTGCAAGACTAAGTTAGTAGTACTGCCAGAGTGGCTCTGGTATGGGCACGCTTCAACCAGTCGTCTAATTGCTGTTTCTGCTTCGTCGATTTCCCTTTCTTCTTCGTTGTATTCCTCGTCGTAGGTGACCTTCCGAACTCTCATGGCTATATCGAGAGCCGTGAACGATTGAGTCGAAAGCATGGCGTTGGAAGAGGTGAGAACGGTGCACGCAAGCAACAGTGTGCATAGATGTTGTTCGGTGCCCAAAGACGAGCGTCGCTTGAAGCAAGAGGTGGCGACTTCGAACGTCAACTCCAAGTGAGCAATGCAAATGCGGAGAATTATTTTCCCAGATTGTTTCACTATTCGTTTAAGATTTTCTTTCGCGTTGAAATTTTCTATTCGTGATCGCTCCACTGATACGGTGGCATTCTCCCATTCACTTCTGCAGCTTTGCATACGTGTCGTACATTTCCGACCTTTGCTCTTCCATACACCTGAAGCCACTTGTAGACCATTTCGTGGGTCTTTTTGTTCTTACATCCAACGAATGGTCAGCGCATCCAGTAAATCGACCGCAAGTTTTTTTGGTCCTTGGCACCTTGTGCGCCCCCATAAGAACTTCTTCAATACAGAGACCACATTCACTCTTTGCTTGGGGTTCGTCTTTTTAAAAAGTGAATTGATGAAAATTGGATTTTCAAGTATGCCTGGTCAAGTTGCAACAGCTTGAAGATGTTGCGATGCGTGCTCCGCGGCGCGGACATCTCGGCGCTGGATACAAGAGAAGCTTCCGACCCTGGAAGGTGGCAGCAGATCTAGGGACACGACGGTATGAGAGGCTGCGGCAGACAGGGGTTGAAGCAGGATCAAGAGAAGGAAGGAGAAGCTGGCAGCCTGGAAGCTGGCCAGCGTTCATGTGAAGGACTAGCTCAGTCTCCATTTAGCAGGACAAGCAGCAAGCGCGAAGGAGGAGAGAGACTGGGAACAATCAAGTTACGTGTTTGCATTTCAACCGGGCTTGAGTTGGTTCTCTAGGTGTCGAACAGCAAGCGTCGACAGCCGAGTCTTCACCTCGTAACAGAAGACACTGGCGGAGAGTTTCCACTCTTTTACCAGTCGTCAAGCAGCTCGAGATGGAGCTGATTCGCCAACTTTTGAGTGCTAGGCGACTCGCTTGCTTTCACGATCATCTTCACCAGCTTATTGGTAGGCAAATGTTCCCTCATCGATGTCACCAAAGACAGCGCTTTCTTCGGGTAAAAACTTGAAACCTGAGGATAAGGTCTTATTGCAGTGCACCACTGCATATTCGTTTAGAAAAAAGTGAAGATCTCGTCTTCAATTCAACACGATCATACCTTCAGCAGATGGTGACATCATTCATTGTGTGTTCCACATCAATGTTCCGCCCTGAAGCTTCGCGCTGTCATTCGTCAAAAAGCTATCGGGGAAGCCAGGACGATAATGAGCGCGTGGGAGCAATGGGGCGGTAAGAAGCCCGCGAGCGGCGGACTACAGGGCGCCACGGACGCCTTCCAGAGCCTGTTGCGCTCTTCTCCTCTTTCCACAGCGTCCACAGCTTCGACTGACAGCGAGGGTGGCGCCTCCTTCTCGCTCAAGAAGGTGTGGGACTCGGCCAGAGACCTGACCAAGACGGCGGTGGCCCCTGGAACTTCGACGGATGCGGCCGACGCCTTGGAGAGCGGACAGATGGACGAGGCCGTGGACGATACGACGGCTGCCAAGTGGCCGCTCTGGAGGAAGAACTCGAGTAGCCAGAACGGCCTTATCCCCACCATGAGCTGGTATGACTTCGTGGACCAAAACCTGCCATTTTTGGAGAATTTGGGTATTAATGGAGCTGTTTTGGGCACAGGAACACGAGGTTCAAGTACTTTGTGGGCATGGCCATGCTGGGCATGCTGTTCTTCGGCATGGCGTCCATTTTCTTGCCTTTGGTAAGTCAGAAGATGACGGAAGAGTCCAGGAGGTTTTGGTGCTGACGACAAGGGGTTTTGTGGTATTGTAGATCATGATCCGGCCATCCAAGTTCGCGCTGAGCTTCACTCTCGGCAGCATGTGCTGCATGGGGGCGTTCGCCATGCTGAAAGGCCCGGCAGCGTATTTTTCAGGGTTGATGCAGCCTAATCGACTGCTGCTGACCAGCGCGTACTTCGTGACACTCGGTAAGAGACGAGTGTGGTGGTGAGATTGGGAGCTGGAACTTACGGTGGTTGTGGTGTATGGTGACAGGCTGCACGCTGTATAGCTGCTTGATCCTTGGCAACTACGTCTTCGTGGTGCTGAGCTCCGTGCTGCAGCTCATGACGCTGGGGTCGTTCGCGCTGTCTGCGTTTCCTGGCGGCAACTCGAGCTTAAAAGGTGAGCGAGAGGCCTGAAGCAATAATGTGGTTCATGCATGCTCTAACGTTGTCTACTCTCTCTGTTGTGACGCAGCTTTCGGCACGCTGTTCTGGAAATCGGCGCGCAGCATGCTCCAGGCGATCGCTCGTCTCTTTCGGTAATGTACTAGTATCGGACAGTCGTGACGAAGGATGCGAAAGGCATCGGAACCGCGCCGTAGACTACCGGTAGCTCTCCGCTGGGCAGGAGAAGCTCGCTAATAGCAGCTCGATCCACATTTGTTTATTAGCACGACGCCTTGCTGGCTGCAGCTCGCTTGTCCGTGCCGTTCCAGGTCTGTCGGCCAAAACACGCAGCGCTTCACTTCGTCAGCTGTCCTTGAGCCCTACGCAGTCGATTGAAGTACTGGAAACGCACCTGCTCGCTAGTCGACGTGTTCATCGCGCGCTCCGGCATGTGTTTGTCCATGTAGTCGATGCCCTTGGCGAAGAAGACACAGAGGAGACCGTAGCCAGCGCTACGCCAACGAGCAAACAACCAGAGCCCGTGAGTCGGGCGCCATCGACCTGATGCGAGTTCCAGCACAGTACGCTCACCTCTCCTGCGTCGTGAGGTTTCGGAACGCCTTGTACATGACCGACGCTGACGTACGTTTTCTCTCCTGTGCGAAAGACTCCGAGTGCGACGTTCTGTTGTTATCAGGAATAGCGAGCGGTCTCGACACACGACTGACTGGCAATGGGCTGCTTGGGGTCCGTCACAAGAGACAATTCGGCTGAAAAAGCTGAGAGCGTGAGGGTAGGGACGTGTCGTTTGTGCTTTAGTGCTCACATCTCGCAATGGCAAGAAGAGCCACCGACTCGGCAGCGAGCCGTCTTCGTCTACACACTGCAGCTCCACTGCAGCCTCAACGCCCGGATATAATACATCGAGACAAGCAGCGAAAAACTCCGCCGCTGAAAACTCAGTTGGCCCAAGAAGATTACAGCGTTGAGGCGGCCTGGTTGGAGCCCGCGCCCATCCCAGGACTCGACAGTTGGGTTCTGGATCTACGAAGAGCTCTTGGGGACATCTGCGCGCTCGTCCAGCGCGCTCCAGGCCTGCGGTAGGGACCACAGCTGGGTCAGCTTGATTCACACCGAGGCTTGCCATTGCAGCAGATATAACCATAGCGGTACTGCTCTATGAAAAGGAGCAGCACTAACGCACCACTGCATCTCCCTTGGCTGCGCTGGGGTCGCGCTGCGGCATGTGGTCGTCCATGTACTTGATGCCGAAGCCCAGAGCGACGCAGAGTGCGGCGTACGCGGCGCTAAATAATGGAGGGAGGCGTTAGCACGGAGGGAGCGAGGCGAGGAAGCAGCGGGCACGGACCTTTGCCTCGTCGAGAGGTTCTTAAACGGCAGGAACATGGCGGCGAATGGCGTCACGCGGCGAATGGCGAAGTGAAAGTGCCCTCAATGGCGATCTGTGAGATCTGATTTCCTGTCGGTTCAGATGAGATGGACGGAGGCAACGTGGTACAAAGTCCAGCAAAGTAAGTAATAAATTTGCGGGAACAGATACGATTGTTTTGCTGCAAAGTGCGCAGTTTAAAAGCGGAAGCAACCTGTGGGAACGGATATTTTTGTTTTGCTGCAAAGTGCACAGATTGAAAGCGGAAGCGAGATACAAACGCCAAGTGCGCCGATGCTTATGTGATTCGCGGCGCGGGCTTCAAATTGAACTCGCCGCGTATTCAGCGCGATCCCAAAGATGGCGGGGCTCGTCCGTATCTCCTTACAAAGATCAAGTGTGTCCTCCGCTGACGGCTTCTTTTTTTCCCGCTGCTTGGCTCGTCCCGCGCCACTTGAATCTCAAATCCGCCAAGTGCAACGCGTTACAGCCGCAGAGGCGACTGACGCCGAGCGTCTTGCTGCGGGCACGGTCTCTCGTTGCCAGCCGGTCTCTCCCTCGGCTCGACTCGGCGCTCATTCATGATCTTGCCTTGAGACGCAATTCGGAACTCGCCGGCCCGACACTCGGCACAAAAGCAATTGCCTTGCAAAAATGACCAACTGGGCCACCACCGTCGGCATGGCCACCATCGGCGTCGCCAAGTCGCCTTACATCGCCACCTCCACGCCACCGGCCTACGCCGACAGCAATCGCAGCACGAGTCCAAGCAGCGGCGAGGACACGCCGACCGCGCCGGCACCGGTCCGAACCATGCCGACAACGTCGGCGCCGTCGTCGGCCCCTGCCGGCGGCATCAACTCCATGTGGCTCAACTGGAAGAACCCGCACACGGTGCTGGACCTGTGCACCGAGTCTGAGAGCGGCTCGGCGCTCGAGATGCGTCGCCAGAAGAACCGCGAGTCCATGCGCCGTTCACGCCAGCGGCAACGAGACCAATTGCAGCTGCTCCGCGACGCTGTGGCCGAGCTAGAGCAGCAGTACTCGGCGCTACGCCTGCAGTCGGAGCCGTCGGAGCAGCGCCGACGCAGTGTCAGTAGCGAGAGCAACCGCAAATACGCCGAAGCCGTCGAGCTGAGCAAGCAGCTCGGAGCGGAAAACCTGTACTTGAAGGCGTCCATCCAGTACCAGGCGTCCTGGAAGCTGGAGCTGCGTCGCGTCATGGAGACCACCGTGGCGCTAGACGAGTTCACGGCCTCGGCCTCGGCGCCGCCGTCGCCCTTCCCTTTCAAGCTCGAGTTCATGAACGAACAGGAGGCCGAGTCCGTCTTCGGCTTCCACCAGCTCACGGAGCGGGACGTCAAGGACATCATCCTGCAGAACACCAGGTCCGTTAAGCGCGTGCAGCACCAGCTTCTGGGCAGTGGCAGCCAGAGCGGCAGCGGCGACAACAGCGACAACGACGAAGAGGGGGAGATGGCCGACGAGGTGCTCGGCCCCATTGACAGGTCGGAGCTCTTCGGATGGGACCTGCGGAGACGCGTCCGAGGCAGCGACATGGAGTTCGTCTTCACCAAGCGCTTCACGGAGCTGTCCGTGTCGGAGATCATGCAGAAGGCCTGGATCAACGAGATGCGCCTGAAAGGCGCGCAGATGGTCAAGTACGACGTCCAGCGGCTGGAGATGCTGCAGGAGATCAACACGAACGCCTACGTGCTGGGCCGCGACGTTCGCTCGCCCGACGAGAAGCCCGTGTTCCGCACCACGCTGCTGCGATACCGCATGGAGACGTCGGGCGAAGTTCCGTCGAACGGCTCGGCGCTGCTGTCGGCCGACGAAGTGACGCTGGACTCGAACCTGTGCGCGACGGGCTTCGTGATCGGCACGCAGAGCCTGAATCCGGCCGACAACTCGGGCGCCAAGCTGCTGCCCGAGCGCTCGGGCATCGAACCGTCGGCGCGGCTGGTGTGGGCGGAGCTCTCGCACGCCATCGAGATGCTGCAGGTCTCGGACCGCGTGACGGGCGAGCACAAGTACGTGCAGGTGCGGTGGTCCGGCAAGAACAACTACGGCTCGCCCTTCGACGCGCACCGCAACGCAGCCGACATGGTGACGACGCTCATGCGCTGGGAGCTCGGCACGATCGCGCCCGCGCTGCAGTTGATCCCGAACTCGGACGACGACGCGACCAGCCAGACGTCCACGCCGCCATCGTCGTAGCCCTGCTCTCCTGTCCCTAGATAATTTATCGTAGTCGCCGTCGCAAGTAGTTTTTGGTAATGAAGACGCAAAATGCAGTGCCAGTCTCCACCGAGAGTCGAGCAGGACCGAGTTGCCGGGTTTTCTTCAACCACAGCGTTTTGCGGGCGCAGGCGGCCGTTGACACCATCAGAGAGGCGTGTGGTGCTCGTGTGAAGCAGACAGCGAGACCGAAGCCACCTTTCGTAATCACCGGCAGCGATTCTTTCGTGCAGTTGCAAGGCCAGAGGCAACCACAACCAAAGTCGTGCAGCGATCGGCAGCGATCGGCAGGAGGTGGCTCCGTCGGCGACTGCACTGGAGTCTCCATTTTTGCCGGCAGCATTCGCGCCGCCACCTTCGGCCTCCAGTCTCGAGGAATTGCCGACGCCGCGAGCGAGAGGAGCGAGACGCGCGGCCCAGCCAACTTCAAGCATCAATCAAGTGGCCGCCGGTCACGAAGCAGCCCGGCAGTTGCACTCGCCACGCACGAGAGACGCACCGTGGTATCCGCGCGGCGGAAAGTGGTCCTCGTGACGCCGGCGCGTTGAAAACTGCAGTTTGCGCCAAGCAGCTATCGGGCATCGCTCCACCACAACGTCGCAGCTTGGACATCGAATGTATCAAGGAGGGACCAACATGCTTCCAACCCCAAACGATGGCCACAGACATGCTAATGGATGAACAGAACCTGGCAGAGAAGGAGTTGACAGCCAACGCTTGTGTCCATGAGATCCGTCCTCTCCAGAACTGCTAAACAGGATAACTTACATTATTTTATCAGGATATGCAGTTCTTATTATGCATTCATAGAGGTCCATGTTAACTTTACTGTACACTCTTACTCTTCATTCAACCCCAGCGCATTTATTAAAGCGCGCACCTCTTGACAGAGAGACCCTCCTGGCTGCCTGCCACCCTGGATGGGTGAGTCGCCAGATATTTTTCCTTCTGTATCGACCGCAGGACTTCCTCGCGCTTCAGCAGCAGCCAGAGGCGCAGACCAGATAGTTGCCACTATTTATATAGAGCCCCGCTGCGACTGCTCAGTTCCAGAAGCGACGTCTCCGCCGATGAAGCGCGAGGTGTTGGACTCCCCAGCACCGTCGGATGCCGACATGGACGCCGACGCGCTGCTGGACTCGCTCGACGACGTCACGTGGGACGAGCTTCGAGGGCTGTCGCCGCCGCACACGCCACGTACTTCCAACTGTACACCGACACAGCTCCTGTCTCCTTCGACACCCGTGGACGTCATCCGCGGCGCCAGTCCCATCCACAGCCCAGCCTTCCGAGTGCAAACGCTGCGCTCCGGCACCGGCGGTGAAATCAGCCCTATCCATGGAGAAGACGAGCAGCAGGAGCCTTGGCGACAGCTGGGCGGAGGGGGCAGCAGTCTTGTGAGTCTTCAGTTCGGAATGGACGCGTCCCCGCTTAACTCGCTTTGGTCGGCAGTGCCGGTCACCTCGTCGGAGGCGTTCGGAACGTCGCCGGCAGCTTTCGGGACGGCGTCGGCACCATCGGTGCCCTTGTCGGCAGGTTTCGGAACGATGTCGGAAGCGATGCCGATGCCGATGATGGACACGCCCATGCCGATGTCGACGTGGGCGAGTGTCAAGAGCGAGCAGGTGTTGGAGTGCGGCGAGCTGCCGAACGCCAGCGCCATGGAACGCCGGAGACAGAAGAACCGGGAGTGTATGCGTCGAGCAAGGCAGCGGCAGAGGGAGGAGCTGAATACCATGAAGGCCACGGTGACGAGGCTGGAGAAACAGTACGCCGAGCTGAGCTTGAGGTCGTCGGAAAACATAGTGCCGGCTGCCGGAAGAGACAGCACCTTGACGACTCGGGTGGCGTCCGAGTATTCCCAAGCGGTGGAGCTGACGAGGAGGTTAGGAGCGGAGAACCTGTACCTGAAGGCGGAGATCCAGCAGCAAGCGGCGTGGAAAGCCACTCTGTCGCGTATTCTGCAGTCCAGCCACGAGATGGAGGGCCCGCGGTGGGCGCAGCAGTTCCAGCAGCCGTCACTGGGAGGTGACGCTGTGCTGCGGATGAAACTGGACGAACGGGACCAGTTCGAGGCGTCGGAGGAGTTTGGCTTCCACACTCTTTCGGACTTAGACTTGACGCACATTATCCTCGAGAACCGACGCACGATTTCACGGGTGCAGAGTCGCTTGTTGATCCCGTCGTCGTTTGATACGGACGGTGGGGCGTGGACGAGAAGAATGCAGGCTTTCGGCTGGGACATGGTGCAGCGCGTGCATGGGAATATCATGGAGTGCGTGTTCACCAAGAAGTTTCACGGCTTGAACGTGGCCAAGTTGATGCAGAAGACGTGGGCGAACGACATGCGGCTGGGCGAATTCAAGAAAGTAAAAGGCGAAACCAGTCGGCTAGAAGTGCTGCAGCAGGTGAACCCGAACGCCTACGTGCTGTGTCGAGACGTCATGTCCCCGACCGACGACATTTCGACGTTCCGGTCTGTATTTGTACGCTTTTTGATTGAAACAAGCGAGAAGATCCCAGCGTTGAATTCGGCGTCGGCGTCGACGTGTATCGACGCAAGCGCTCCGACGACTCCACCGCAATACGCGGATTCGGACTCGGAGTCGGAAGAGGTGATGCTGTCCGCAACAGGCTACGTGTTAGGCACGCAGAGTTTTGAGACAGACTTCTCGAGGAATCCCCGGGCAGAAGATATCCGAAACAAGGTGGCGTGGGCTCATTTGTCGCTGTCGATCGAGTTTCTGAACGTGGTGAACCCCGTCACGGGCGAGGAGTACCAGCAGTTGCGCTGGAGCGGACGCACCGACTACTGCGGACGGGAACACGCGATGAGGAATGCGAGCGACATGATGCAGGGCATGCTACGGTGGGAGATGGTGGTCATCGCGCCTGCCGTCAATCTCATTTCCTTGCCACTGGAGTGACGAGCGTTCTTGCATTTTTATTTGAGCCGAAGCTGCGGATCGAACGTCTACAATCTACGTGCTATCGATCTATTCCAACGAGGTGAGCCATTTGCTGATCTTCACCGCAAGACGTTGGCTGTTCTGCTCGACGACGAAATACGAGACGGTCGCGAGCGCGTACGTTAGGGCCAGCCGCACGAGAAACTGGTCAATTCGCGGGAGCTCAGCGAGCCACGGCTGGAAGTTGACGAACGGGTGGAGCAGGTACAAGGAGAAGCTAATCTTCCCTGTGAAGCAGAGGACATTCCACTCCAGAGCACGAGCGATGGCTGACGGCATTAAGGCTTCGATCACTATCACAATCGAGACGGGGAGACTCACGGAAGGCACGGCTGGATGGTTTTTCGGGAACAAGGAGCCACCGAACCAGCGCACGAAAAGCCCCCGAGAGATGTCGCTCAGGATGCTGAGTACCATGAGCAGCTCAAGCACTCGAACAGCAGCGAGTTGCCATCCACGCGGCTCGAATTGGCGGCGCTTCATCCACTTGCTCAAGTCCAAGTAGACCACCGCAGCTAGCGAGCCTGCCACGAAGACGGGCAAATGGGGAAGGAACTCGGTGTGGAAAGTTCGCTTGCTGTGGCCGCCTTCGTAGTACACCCACATGTACAGCGGGACGAGAACGACCCACTTCCGTTTGTCCAGGAGACAGACTCCGACGAGGAAGAACGGGATAATGAAGTAGTAGCTGATCTCAATCGGCAGCGTCCAGAAGAGGTAGTAGCGCTTCTTGAACGTCAGGATATCCGAGAGACTCCACTGCTTGATGTTGTAGTGGTCAAGGTTGTAGTAGTGGTTGCGTGTATCTTCCGGCATGCAGGTCAGTGCTATCGCCACTGACGCGAACAACGGGTAAACGCGCAGAATTCGTTTGACGAAGTAGTCGAGCAGCGTAACACACCACTTGGAAGCTCTCTCCTTGCGGGTGATTAATCCACGGATCTTGGACTCGTTCAGCATCGTCAACAGGAACGCTGACAAGACGAAGAAAGTATCGACCCCACTCGGTGCAATTGTCGACTCCTTCAGGTATCCTGCGTGGTGGTGAACGACGAACAAGCACGCGATCCCCCTCAAGCCGTTGAGGAACTTCAGCTGCATTTGTCTGCTAGGCTCTCGTTTGGACGCGTGTTTTTCATCTTGAAGCAGTGCTTTGTCGTCGCTGTCGGTCGAGGCATCCAGGATCACCAAAGAGTGATCCAGAGGCGAACTATCGTCGTTGGTATCCGTAGCTGCAGCGGGTCGATAGACGTCGCTTTTTTCAGGTGGCACTAAGACGTTCTTCGCCGGCATTGCGTGTGGAATGCAAGGCAGCTCGACAAGTGCGAAAGTTTGTTGCTTTCCATAGCGGTTGCGAAACGAAAAGCAAGGATTGCTTTGCATCGCCCATTGGGACCGCGCTATCCATTCCAACGGGATGTAACGCGTAATGGGAGGTACTGCATCGAAGCAGGTGAACCTTGCAGGGAATCTCTCTCGTTCAACCACTATAGCTTCGGCTGCTGCCGGCTCGACTGAGTGCTTGACTTCAAAGATGCCCAAACTGGTCAGCTCACTCTGGTCAACGCAGCTTGTCCTTCTCACTGGGTGAGTGTCAACTGGAAATGGCAGCCCAATAGCTCCTGTTTGACACGGTGTCCTTGTAGAGGTCGTCCTGCCAGCCTGCTCTGCTGGGTTGATTCACCAGGTTGGATTCCTGTCAATCAACCGTCCAGGTTCATCTTGGGCTGCTGCTCGCGTCCTCAAGTGCCAAGAAAACTTTCCAAGATATCAATAGCCAGATATCCATAGCAGCGAGACACGCAAGTGCTCGTTGTTTGTCTCGCTTCTTCGTCTTCCACGCTGGCCTCTTTCAGAAACAGGCAGGGAGATCGCAGTCTCATGAAGCGCGAGCTGAAGAACTCCGAGGCCGCTTCGGCGCCCGAGGACTGGGGCTCGGGTGCCGCCGCTCTGCTCGACAGCTACGACGACGTTATGTGGGACGAGCTGCGTGACCTCTCGCCGCCTCAAACGCCGCGAACGGCGTCTGTGGAGTCGCGGGTGACGCCGATCGACACCATTTGCGGAGCCAGCCCCGTCAAGAGGCCCGATGCCTGCGTTCAAACGCTGGAGCAGTACTGCAGTGATGCAGTCAGCCCCATTCATGGGGACTTGGAGTCACTGACGCCTCTCGCTGGGGGTGGAGCTAGCTTTCAAGTTGGAGTTAGCGAGTCGATGCAAGTGTGGGCAGCCCTTCAACCACAAACGGTCGGCAACCTTGAGCAAAGGGTGGAGTCCCCGTCGTGGCCAGTGTCGCCCGCGACGAGCTCGTGTGCAAGTTCTCCCTCCGGGACGCTATCGGAGACCACGCAGCATCAAAGCGCCGCGGAGATACGTCGCCAAAAGAACCGCGAGTGGATGCGCCGCTCCAGGCAAAAGCAGCGAGAAGAGATCAACAACATGAAGATTACAGTCGCGAGGCTGGAGAAGCAGTACGCTACACTCAATTTGCAGTCGTCCGCCAACGCGAGCCAAAGAGAGCGTGCCGACGGAGCTCTAGTTCCTCAAAGCAGACTGTCATCCGACTACGCGCAGGCAATGGAGTTGTCGCGACGACTGGGAGCCGAGAACTTGTACCTGAAGGCGGAGATCCAGCAGCAGGCGGCGTGGAAAGCCACTCTGTCGCGCGTGCTTCAGTCCCGACTGGAGGTCGATGGTCCTCGGTGGGCTCAGCAGTTCCAGCAGCCAGCTCTTGGAGGAGAAGAAGTCTTGAGGATGCAGCTGGACAAGCTGGACGAGTTCGCAGCAGCCGACGAGTTCGGCTTTCATCCACTGACAGACCTCGACCTCACACGCGTGATTCTAGAGAACAGCCGCACCATCGCACGCGTACAAAGTCGTTTGTTAGTGCCTTCGTCGTCGGACACGGACGATGGCGCTTGGACCAGGAGAATGCAGACTTTCGGTTGGAATATGGTGCAGCGCGTGCATGACAACATCATGGAGTGCGTGTTTACCAAGACATTTCACGGCTTGAACGTGGCCGAGCTGATGCAGAAGACGTGGGCGAACGACATGCGGCTAGGCGAGTACAAGAAGGTGAAGGGCGAGACCTGCCGCCTGGAAGTGCTGCAGCAGGTGAACCCGAACGCCTACGTCGTGGGTCGCGACGTCATGTCCCCGACCGAGGACATTTCAACGTTCCGGTCCGTGTACGTTCGGTTCCTCATCGAGACGAGTCGTCGGCTTCCAGCATCCAACGGATCCCTGACGACTCCGACCTGCATCGACGCGAGCTCTCCGTCCACTCCGCCGCAGTACACCGACTCGGACTCGGATTGTGACGAGGTCATGCTCGAAGCGACTGGCTACGTCCTAGGCACGCAGAGTGTCGAGATTGACTGCTCTCGACGCCCACGAGCCCAAGACGTCGTCAACCAAGTGGCGGGCTCGCGTGGCGCTTTCGATTGAGTTTTTGAACGTGGTAAACCCCGTCACGGGCGAGGAGTACCAGCAGTTGCGCTGGAGTGGACGGACCGACTACTGCGGCCCGCAGCACGCGACCAGGAATGCTAGCGACATGATGCAGGGCTTGCTGCGCTGGGAAATGCTCGTCATCTCACCAGCGCTGAACCTTGTGGCACTGACGAGCGACTGAATAGCAAGAGTTTCTGCCGAGTGGTTGCGTACGAGTTGCGGCGCCTCGATGAGTGGACAGCTTTGGGGACTGTCCGCACTGGTTTCCGAGCCCAAGCCGGCGTGATGACCGTTTTGGCTGTCTGCCAAGCACTGCGCGTGATCGCAACTTCAGTTTCGACGGATCAACGCGTTGTCAAGAGCCAGACTCGGCTGCAGTCGCGCCTTGCTTGGTGTACATGTTCAGACTTCAACACTTGGTTGAAGTTGCCACCTGCCAGTGGACTGGCCACCTGCGCCAAGCCAAAGTTACAGCCTGCGCGACTATCGACGCATTGCTTTCTACCAGGGTATCACGCGGAGCCCGAGACCGCGATGGCGGCGAACAGCAGCAAGTGGCTGCAAGTTCCCGATGTTTATCCTGTTTTCCTCGCTGCGGGGAAAGGGTGCCGTCTTTCCGGTGCGTTTATCGCATGTCCAGTATGCGATTGTGCAGCATACTGAACTCAAGTGCGCCGATTCTTTTTTAGTAGACGCGCAGAGAGCGACCAGGGACAAGAGCCGTGCGACGCGAGGAAGTACCGTACGGTACTGCGTGAGCAGCCAAACATGGCAGCGACGAGCTCAGTCGGGAACCCGCACGCCAAGGCACTAACCGAGGCAAATCCCCAATACTGGAGCTCCATACAAACATGATGCACGAGCGCGCGGACGAGGACTGGCGCTCGGGTGCGGCCGCCATTCTGGAAAGTTACAGCGACGCTATGTGGGACGAGCTGCAGGACCTAAATGGGGCCCAAAATCAGGACCAAAATGAGACCGTGACCGGTTCCAGCCCCGTTAAGAGCCCCGAGGCTTTCGTGCACAGCTTGGACACCAGCGACGGCCGCAGCCCCATCGAAGGGGACGACCAAGCGCCTGTATCGCCTCTGCTCTCCATGGGCAGCTCGCAGTTGGACGCGGTGTGGGCGGCTGGAGTGGCCAATTCGAATACAATTAACCCCAGGACACAAGGTGGACCCACCTCGAAAAAGGCAGCTACTACAGCGTCGACGTGGGCTAGCGTGGTGCCCGAGCAAGTGCTGGACTGCGCTCAACTGCCCAATGCTGGCGCCATGCAGATACGACGCCAGAAGAACCGAGACTGTATGCGTCGAGCGAGACAAAGGCAGCGAGAGGAGCTCACGCAGATGAAAACCACCGTTTCTCGCCTTGAAAAGCAGTACGCGCAGCTCTGTCTGCGCGCGTCGTCCACTACGGACGATGTGAGCTCGGCGCTCACGACGTCGAACGTTGTGGCGGCGAACTACACGCAGGCGGTGGACCTGGTCAAGAGGCTGGGAGCCGAGAATTTGTACTTGAAAGCTGAAATTCAGCAACAAGCGACCTGGAAGCTGCACTTGTACCGCATTTTAGAGAGCCGACCGGAGATGGACGGACCCAGTTGGGCGCAGCAGTTCCAACAGCCTGCGCTCGGAGGGGCAGAGGCTTTGAAGATGCAGCTGGACAGACTGGATGAGTACGAGGCGGCGCAGGTCTTTGGCTTCCACCCGCTCACGGAACTTGACCTGACGCGGGTGATTCTGGATAATAACCGCACAATGGGCCGAGTGCAGAACAGGTTGCTGCTGCCGGCGAGCCTGGACGGAGCTGGACGCTGTCGTACCAGGAGAATGCAGACTTTTGGCTGGGATATTGTACAGCGTGTGGAAGGCAGCGTCATGGAGTGCGTGTTCACCAAAAAGTTTCATGGTTTAAACGTGGCAGAACTCATGCAGAAAACCTGGGCGAATGATATGAGGCTGGATCGGTTTAAGAAAGTCAAGTGTGAGACGAGTCGACTCGAGGTGCTGCAACAGATTAACCCCAACGCGTACGTGTTAGGGCGTGATGTGATATCACCCACAGACGACATTTCGACCTTCCGCTCCGTCTTCGTGCGTTTCCTCATTGAGACCAGCAGGAAGATCCCGATATCTTCTGAATCTATGGATACGCCCACATACGTGGACGCCAGCTCGCCTTCGACACCTCCCATGTCTCCCAACTCGGACTCGGAAGGCGATGAGCCAATGCTGGAAGCCACAGGCTACGTCCTCGGCACACAGAGCGTGGATCTCAACGGCTCAACTCTCCAGGACGACTCGGACGACAAGTTGGCGTGGGCCCACCTGTCTCTATCTATCGAGTTTCTGAACGTGGTAAACCCCGTCACAGGCGAAGAGTACCAGCAACTTCGCTGGACCGGCCGAACGGATTACCGTGGCGAGGAACACGCCCACCGGAACGCTGGCGACACGCTACAAGGCATGCTGCGCTGGGAGCTGCTGACCATCGCGCCGGCAGTCAACCTGGTGTCGCTCTCGCTCGAGTAACGCGGGCAATTCTCGTATTTTTTGTCTGTAGGAGTTGGCTGCGGTGCTGCATCGGTTTAACAAAATGAAGAAGTGTATTATTTCGTGGCCCGCTGCATGTTTGATGCGTGGCAGAGATCGTTTCGGATGGATCCCAAGTGGAAGAGTAGTGATCACTGATGTGTGGAAGCCAACCTCCTTGAGTTGAATTCCGACGTTAAGTCTCGATTAAAACTTCTCGCTCGATCTTCCAGAAAGGCGAGACATCACTGATGCGTGGAGCTCTCGTTCGTTTCCAATGACTCATCGAATCCTGCACCATCGTTCAAAACTACAATTTAGTGTACGTGTACACAACTTGTATTGGAAAATCTAATTTGCGATCTTCCAGCAAAATGAGGCCCCAGGGTCGCAGAATCGCCGCCGTGCACGACACAGGCGAGCGCTCGCCCCTTCTGAGTGGCAAACGACCATCGGAAACCTATGTGGCCATTACCAACAGCGGCAAAGCGGTTCCAGTTGGAGCAGAGCCAAACATCGCACTGGAACTTCAGACTTTGCTGTCCCTCGTTTACCCAATTGTAAGTTGCAGCGAGAAAAAAAAAAAACTAATCAGGAAAATATTGACCTTTTTGATGCATTATGTTGGATAATTATGTAGGTGTTGACAACGGGGCTCGAGTTCTTGCCAGGCTTCACGTGCATCATCTTGGCCGGCCACATGGATTCGCCGCAGACGCAGCAGTTCGTGGATGCGGCCACTTTGTCCACGATGGTATAATCGCTTTGAAAATTTGTTTTTTGCATTTGATAGTTGTTACCATCTATAAGGTTTCTGACTAATTGCGGCAGTTCATGAACATCACAGCGTTTTCTGTTGGCTCCGGGCTCTCGTCGGCTTTGGACACGCTGTGCTCGCAGGCGTATGGCGCCAAGCGGTTCGACAAGATCGGGGTGTACTTTCAAGCGGGCTTTCTTGTGGTTGGCACGTGCTTTGTGCCGATCTTCCTGCTCAATTGGTACTCTGGGGAGGTTTTGCTGCTTGCAGGGCAGGATCCCGAAGTTTCGCGGTTGGCGCAGACTTTCTCGCGCTGGGCGATTCTCGGCGTGCCGTTCGTGTTCCTGTATAAACTTCTGCGGAAGGTTTTGCAGGCGCAAAACATCATGAAGCCGCTCGTATTAATTGCTGCAGTCAGTGCCATTGTGAACGCGGTATCCGGCTATTTGTTGACATACCACACGTCGATGGGCTTTGAAGGCATCGCGCTTTCGAGGTCTTTGGGGAATATGGCGCTACCGTTGATGCTGGTTCCATACTTCAGCTATCGACCGCATCATCTCGACCAATGGTGGCAAGGTTGGAACTTGAAGGAGGCTTTGACACACGTGGCATTGTTCCTGCGTCTTGGAGTTCCGGGGGCGCTTATGATGACGATGGAGTGGTGGGCGTTCGAGATGCTCACTCTAATGGCGGGCGTTCTTCCGAGCGCTGTCGTCTCGGTTAGCGCTCATGCCGTACAAGTGAATGTGAACAACATGATCTACATGGTCTTCTGGGGGTTGGCTGTTGCTGCGAATGTTCGGATCGGCAATTGTCTCGGCGCCAATTCCCCAAAGCAGGCGAAATTGGCCTGCAAAGTGGCGCAGTTGTTGACACTGGCGCTTTCTACAGCATTCGCAGTGGCAATGTACGTGTTCCGTGGCGTCATTCCGCGTCTCTTTCTGGTCGACCAAGAGAGCATTGAACGCTCGGCGAGTCTTCTGGCGGTTTGGGCTCCGTTTGAACTTCTTGATGGGCAAAATACCGTGCTGCAAGGCGTTTTCCGTGGCTTGGGCAAGCAGAAAGTGGCTGCGACTGTCAGTGCTCTGGCCTATTACGCGTGTGGAATTCCGGTTGCGGCATTACTCGGCTTTCGCTTTGCGTTGGGCGTTGAGGGGTTATGGCTGGGATTCGGTTTCGGTGTCGCCATGTCAGTCTCACTCTTGCTGGGCATGTTACTGGGTCGCTGGTCGTGGAGCGAGCTCGCAGAGGAAGCGCAGAAGCGCACAGCATAGCAGTCGAGCCAACTTGAGGATCGATTGCATTAACTAAGCTTATGCCGTTGAATTTGTTTTTTAATTAATACGTCCAGATTCCCTACGACGGTGCTGGAAAACTGCAGCAAACGCTTCATTAAGAAAGTATCCACACAACTAGCAACGTCTAAAACTTTACGAAGCTTTGGATGCTTGTTGCTGCAAATGGAGAATTTGAGGACAGAACGAAGACACACGAGTTGCAGGCCGCACTATTTGGGCTGTTGTCGGTACATGTCCAAGACTTGGACCCTATGTGTGTTTTCAGCCTTACTTGTTTCTTCATTACTTCAGTGTTCAGCGATCGACTGCTGGCCCCTACCAGCAGTCCTACGAAAAGGAAATGACTACATGTACACTCCCACTCAGTTGCTTAGCGTCACGAGCCCAAGGTGCGATATACGTGGTTGTACGAAGTGCAGGTGCCATCTGAAACGCATCTGTGCTTTCGCCAGATACTCGGAACTTGCTACTTAGTCACCGGTGAAAGCCACCAGCAATATCGCTGCTTCATCCGCGCCTGGACAGCTCACTCAAGCTCAAGCTACACCTATCGTCCCTCAACAGCATTGCCCGCTGGCCACCAGAAACAACAAAGCTACAAGTGAAGGCGCACGTACACATGCTCGATACATCTCGGTTGATCCTAGAACTGGGCTACCAAGTCTCCCAACGAAACGGTGCTGCACGAACTCCCAGCACGTCGCTCCCTCACACTGATGTGCGCTTCTGGGCGTCGTCAGCCAGCTCCTGCCACGTCCAGCGTTCAAAGAGCAGGTAGTACAGACTCGAAGCCGATACAAGGATGCCCAGGCCAAAGCCCACCCAGAGGCCTTCGACGTCGAGTCCCCAGTAAAAGCCCAGCAGCGCCGCTAACGGAGTCCCAAAGACGTAGTAGGCCACTGCGTTGATGGTCGCTCCTACGGTCTGCCTGCCAGCCCCTCGGAACACACCTTGGAGCACCGTGTTCTGGCCATCGAGCAGTTCAAAAGGTGCCCAGATAGCCAACGCGCTGGCAGCTCGAGCAATGCTCTCTGGGTCGTTGAGCAGGAGACTTGGGAGGCTCCAGCGCGTCGCGTACAGGAAGGCAATGAACGTGAGCGAAATGGCCAGTGTCAGAGACAACGCAACGCTGCACGAGGCCTTGGCTTGCTTGGGGAGATTGGCACCCAGACAATTACCCACGCGGATGTTCACAGCGACGGCTAAGCCCGCGAAGACCATGTATATGATGCTGTTGATGTTCACAAGGACCGAGTGGGCGCTCATGGACACTAAAGCATTGGGAAGTACGCCGGCCATGAGCGTCAGCAGCTCGAAAGCCCACCACTCCATTGTCATCATGAGCATCCCAGGAACTCCAAGACGCAGGAACAAACCCACGTGAGCGAGCGCTTCCTTCAGGTTCCATCCACTCCACCATTGACTCAAGTGGTGCGGATGATGGTAGAAGTACGGGATCAACAGCAAAGGCAGCGTGACGTTGCCCAGTGAGCGCGAAAGCGCAATGCCTTCGAAGCCCATGCGCGTGTGGTAGGTCAGTACGTAGCCAGTGACGATGTTGACGATGTTGCCAATGGTGGCGATAGTCACCAGCGGCCTCATGATGTTCTGCGCCTGTAAAACCTTGCGTACGAGTTCGTAGAGCACCACGAACGGCATTCCCAGCAGCAGCCAGCGTGATAAACTCTGCGCCAGCCTCGACACCTCTGCGTCTTGACCCATGAGCACCAGCAGCTCTTCCGTGTGCCAGTTGAGTAGGAAAATGGGGCCGAAGACGGCGGCCAGTACCAACACCCCAGCTTGGAAGTAGACGCCGATCTTGTCGTACCTACGAGCGCCATAAGCTTGCGAACACAGCGTGTCCAGCGCCGACGAGAGCCCAAAGCACACGGAATAATACGTCACGTTCATCAACTGAAAGCACAGTACCCGTTAGTTCCAAACTCAATCAAAGGATCAAACGTACTCAAGTACATTACCATAGTCGATTGGGTGGCTGCATCCACGTACTGCTGCGTGTTCGGAGAGTCCATGTGGCCCGCCAAGACGATGCACGTGAGGCCAGGGAGGAACTCGAGCGCCGTGGTGCCGACCTATCCATCATACGCATGCACATTAGTACCGTGCTGCTTCCATGTCGTTGCGTTTCTTGCTTACGACGGGAAACACGAGCGCCATGAGCGTCTGCAGTTCCTCGGCGGCGTCGGGTTCCGGTTCATAATGCTTCTCCTCGTGACAGTCAGAGATGGTTACGAGAGTCTCGTGTTGCTCGAGTAGCAATGGGCGGGTTTCGTTGGGGCTCACGGGCTCGAAAGTCAAGGGCACCGCCATGATCCTCGCTGATGTGCTCGTCCACGCGGAAGAATTCGAACTGGCCGTCCACTCAGCCTGGCCAAGTGGAACTCCTCGAGAGAAGGCGTCCATAATCGAGCAGAGGTGATGGCCTCCCCATGTCGTCGTGATGAGGGATTCGGTGATGGAGAGCACATGGTCTCCGATCACTTCGTGGGAAGGCCGCAATCCTCTTGAATGAGGGCGTCGTGAAGGAGCAGACGACGCGTTGCAGTCGACAACTTGATCGCTTGAGCTATTCACGACGTCAAGGTAGATGCAAGACGAATGGTTCGTGTGGATCGCAAGTCATCGTGACAACTACGTGTACTTGCACTTTGCTACAGTTGATGGGCGGGACTTGATTGTCGACATCGTGTCTCGGAGGAGAGGCACGCTGCGCACTACTTTCAGTTGCAATGCAGTGGATTGATATTCATCTCTAAGAAGTGCTGTCGTCGCGTGTACTTGTCGGTTCTAGCTCTATGCTTTACTCCGCCGTGCGCTTCTGCGCTTCGTCGGCGAGTTCCTGCCACGTCCAGCGCTCGAAGAGCATGTAGAACTGCAGCGACGCCGCCACGAAGATGCCGAAGCCAAAGCCCAGCCACAGGCCCTCGACGCCCAGGACGAAGTGGAAGCCCAGCAGGCCGGCGACGGGGATGCCGAACACGTAATAGGCCACGGCGTTCACCGTCGCAGCCACCTTCTGCTTGCCTACACCGCGGAACACGCCCTGCACAACGGCGTTCAAGCCGTCCAGAACTTCAAGTGGAGCCCAGACTGCCAATACACTAGCGGCTCGGGCGATACCTTGAGCATCAGTGAGGAAAAGCCTCGGGATGTCGCCACGAAGCACGTACAGCGTGATGGAGAAGGTGGAGGAAATGGCCAGCGTCATGAGCAGCGCCACGGTACAGGCCAGTTTCGCCTGCTTAGGTGCGTTGGCTCCAAGGCAATTACCCACGCGGATGTTGCCGGCGACAGCGAGGCCCGCGAAGATCATGTAGATGATATTGTTGATGTTGACGAGCACCGCGTGGGCGCTTACCGACACGACCGCGTTGGGCAGAATGCCAGCCATGAGCGTCAGCAGCTCGAAAGCCCACCACTCCATTGTCATCATGAGCATGCCAGGAACGCCCAGACGCAGGAACAAACCCACGTGCTCAAAGGCGCGCTTCATGTTCCAGCCGCGCCACCACTGACTCAAGTGGTGCGGGTGGAAGTAGAAGTACGGGATCAGCAGCAAAGGCAGCACCATGTTGCCTAGCGAGCGTGAAAGCGCAATACCCTCAAAGCCCATGGGCGTGTGGTACGTGAGGATGTAGCCCGAGACGATGTTGACGACGTTGCCCATGGCCGCAATGGCCACCAGCGGCTTCATAATATTCTGCGCCTGGAGCACCTTGCGTACCAGTTCATACAGGAACACGAACGGCACGCCGAGCAACGTCCAGCGCGAGAAACTCTGCGCCAGTCTGGATACTTCTGGGTCTTGCCCCATGTACAACAAGAAGCTTTCGGAGTACCAGTTGAACAGGAAAATGGGCCCAAGGCACGCGCAGATGATCTGAAGTCCCGCCTGGAAGTAAATTCCGATCTTTTCGAACCGCTTGGCGCCATACGCTTGCGAACACAACGTGTCCAGTGCCGACGTCAGCCCAAAGCCGATCGAGTAGGCCGTAATGTTCATAAACTACCACAACAATATCACAATTTTTTTGTGAACTTCCAAGTCAAAAACTAAACTTTGACAACTCACCATTGTGGACAGTGTGGCTGCATCCACGTATTGTTGGGTATGAGGCGACTGGATGTGTCCTGCCAAGATGATGCACGTGAAGCCCGGCAAAAACTCAAGCGCCGACGTCACGACCTGGGGGCATTGGGGGGAAAACATCAAGGTCTCCGTTAATACGCGGCAGTACGGTACCACGAAATAATGATGCAAGGCGCGTACGACGGGGTAAACGAGCTTGAGCAGCGTCTTGAGCTCCTGCGCCACGTGAGGCTCTGCCTCTTCTGGGATTTCGAGGCTACCGGCGATACCTACGATGGTCTCGGGGTTTTGCTTGTAGTCCAGCAGCGGCTGACGCTCTCCGCCATATTTCGCGAACGTGGGGCTGCGAGGCTCGAACGCCATGGTGCACAATGCACAGCAAGGCTGAAGTGATACTGACTGTCTTCAGTCAGTGCGGGCGGACCAACCAAGAGTGTCGTTACGTCGACGGTTGAATGCAAAAACGTCTCGTGTTGTACCCCGATTTAGTGACCGCGCCGTTCAATATACTGTACTTGTGGCTTGCAGCCGGGCCACAAGAATTTTTTCACAAGAAGTATCGTCTTAAGAGCAGACTCCTCAAATATGTCGAAGAACCTCGGCGTGCAGTACAGTAATCGCCCTGCTCGTCCGCGACAGCGGACGCACTCGTGAGCTGGCCGAGAGCTCGGCGAGCTCCTTCGAGTCGACTGCTGTCAGTGATTCATCTGTATAGATCATACTTTGATCAAAACAACTTGAGGGTTTATTGGTAGATACAATAAAGCTGTACAAAGTCAGTGTAAACGCTGAGTCGGTGGATATAACAGACAATCGATATCTTGTAGCACTCAAACGATAAATTGCAGAGCGCATTGGAGAACAGAATACTTCAGAAATATCTCCAAGGATAAAATGCTGATCTTTTGTTTGTGGTAGATGACGAGAGTCGCGGTTGTGATTCATCCGTCGCGTACATGCATCTTTTGCTGCGCCACGCAGCTTCGCATCGCATCGCTCAAAATAAACGAAAAAAATGCCCATTTTAATTAGTGCACCCCACCCGGCACTGGGAGGCTGCACAAGGCTATTGTATTGGCGACACGACGTGTTCAACGGAATCGTTCTTCATCGTAATTCCACCAACTAATTACAATCACCACGCCGACCCGCAACTGACACCACGAAACCCCTTCGAACTGGTGCACCTCGATCGAAAACACGACCGTTGGTCATCTTTGGATTCGTGCTTGTCAACCCCTGGATTCCAAGCTGAAGCTAAAACCAGGAGCTGAGCCAGTCGAGCTTCTTCGTGAAAATTAGTTTTCCCTCCGTCCACCTTTCAAATAGTCACGTGCTAGTTTGTCGGACCTTCTCGAATCTGGAGCTGGACGGCAGGAGGCACCTTGGTCTTCGCGTTCGGAGTCCCAGCTCAGAAACAATTCCTTTCCTAATGCGACTACCAGCCTCCGCTAGCACATGACCAGGAAGGGCACAACTCTCCTCGAACGCATATCTCGGTCAGCAGATGAGCACAAACCAAAATGACTGGAACGGGGGCTTCAGACACTTTTCACCCCGCCGCGGGCTCTTGCTGGCGAGTTGAAACCTTCAAACGGATGGTCGGCCCCGCTGAATCTGCGTCATCATGAGGCCGTTTTCCTGCACCGCCAAACGTAAAGTAGACTCTGGACTTTGCTTCCTTCCAGCGATTTCCTTTTCATGCTCCTTCCACTTCGAATATCGACCGCACAAAAGAA
>JAABLK010000480.1:0-26052 GCA_012295415.1 Phytophthora chlamydospora | reverse complement strand
CTCCGTTAGTCGGTGTCTGGGCGCAGTGCGTGTGAGTTTGGATCCCTAGAAATTCTAGCGGATCTGCTCCACCACATATCTCCTGCCTCTCATCCAAGCCAACCTGAACCACAGTCCAGTGCTCTCGTTGGGCGACTGTGCTTCTGTGGAGCTGTTCACTGGGCTACCAGCACCGTCTGCGCTAGACATCGTGGTGACACCCGAGGACAAGCTTCCTCGGACGCTGCCGCTGGACCAGGAGGATTTTCGCCAAGCTATCGAGGAGCTACGAACAAGTCTCCATGCTCTCCACCGTGTGGTTCGCGACCGGCGCAAGCGCAGTCGCACGGCTGCGATGGCCAGGTCCAAAGGGACTGTGTGTAACTTCTCGGAGGCGGACTATGTGCTCTGGTCCCGCGTTGACCAGCGGCTGCAAGGCGGCAAGCTACTTGTGCGTTGGGTTGGTCCATTTCAAGTGACCAATGCCCGTCCACACTCTTTCCTCATCCGCCATCTACTCACGGGGGCTGAGTATGATGTCCACGGGTCGCGCTTGAAGTTCTACTACGACGGGGACCTCAACGTGACCGCTGAGATCCGTGAGCATATCTCACTTCAAGGCATCGTGCTTGAAGTTCGCGAGATCGTCGACCATCGCGTAAACGCCGCCACTGGGGGCATCGAGTTGCTGGTGGCATGGCGTGGGCTCCAGGACATCGAGAACTCGTGGGAACCTGCTAGCTCTATCCAGCATGACGTTCCTACGCTGGTGGCCAAGTACGCAAGGGACCACGGTGTAGCCGATCTGCAGTAGAAGTTTGGGGGCCCTGGGGTTGCTGGTTGCTGGACAACGGCCAATCATGTCGAATGGGTACAAGTTCAACACGTTGCCGTTGAAGTTGGGTGCACAGTCGAGACATGGGTTCAGAATCGGTCATTGGTGAATGTGACGCGAAGGTGCACCCAAGGGTCTTGCCGTCTTCGGGGGCAGTGTGGAGTATTGTACCAGACGACAACACCAAGGACAACGACGCACACGACGACGACGCTGCCGTGCCGCCATGAGCTGCCGACACGGCCCGGCCCGGCCCCATCATCCTACTGCAAGGCTAATCGAGCCACGTCAACAAGCGGTCTGCATCATCGCACCAACGATTGGTGCTGCGGAGCTGGGGGACATCGCCGTAGGGCATGTCCTCCCCTCGTACGGCAAGCTAGACAAGAAATAGGAGCTTGCTAAATGAACTCACTTCGCAACTTACTTTGCAGCGCGCAACACGTCATAGCATCGTGCACGAATACACCACAAAAGCTCAGATTTGTGAAGACTTATTATTAATAAGTTATCAACCAGAAACAAAGGCGCCTACCGTCTCAGGAGTACACGGTCCGTCGCTCCCTAACCTTGCCTCCGATACAACACTCTAGCTTTACGTTTGCCGCTCATACCAGACTTTAAACAACAATTTCAATGGATTCACCCAACCTTCTATATAAGCGAAGCTAAAGTCAAGCAACCGCGACGCTTTTCAGTGACATCCATGGCGTAAAGGAGAGAGCAACCTACCCGTGTAAACCTTCAACGCGTGAGCAATTGAGGAGAAGGCTCGGACTCAAGGGTAGTAACCATTGTCTCCCGTCTGGCGCGCCGCAGAGTTGCCGCTGGAGCCGTAGGTGTTTCGGTTTGCCCCATTGCGGGCCAAAAGCCGCTGCGAGATATCGCTTCCGCTGCCACTGCGACGAATCATGGGGCTCTGACGATACACCACCTTCCCGCGGCGCTTGCGCATAAGGTGCGTCTTCTGCAGCGACGGCGACGCGTACATGGGCGATTTCTCCACCGACGTTGTGCCGCGCTTGCGCTCTTCCTTCTCCGAGTGGTAGACGAGCAATCCCATCACGAGCACGAAGAGTGCGAAGCCATCGTAAATCGTGAACGCTTGGCCAGCGAACTTGCCCGTAAGCAAGGGGATCATGTACAGCAGGTCCGTAAGGGGGAGACCCACAGCGGACGACACCACGAACAGCACGCTGCTGCCTTCCTTGAAGATGTAGAGCATGAGCTGGTTGTACATGGTGTTGAACACGATGAACACGAGGAACACCTCCAGGACGCCCGAGTCGCACGGCAGTACCTTGCCACCGAGCTCCACTTCGTTGCCGATGAAACACTCGTGAGCTTTAGTCACGTAGGAGGGGAAGTCGCCCCAGGGCACAGGCGGGTCGCTGAACGCCTTGATCCGCACGGTCCAAATGGTAGCGCAGCCGATGAGGAGCTGGTAGAAGCTGATCCAGATGTTGGCGTACCAGATATCCAGGTCCACGTCCTTGAGTCCGATCTCCTTGTAGACGTTGGACGCCGCCGCCGGGACGAGCGACACGATGTAGAGAATGATCCAGCCTGCGCTTGGGTCGGGCATGTTGGCGGTATCCTGGCCCGTCAGCACCGGGATCATGTTCACCATGCCGCCATACAGCACCAAAATCGAGCCCAGGATGTGACCGCGCTTGAAGCGCGTCTGCAGAAACATGTACGACAGCACCATGTTGAACGGCAGGTTGAGCTGGTTGAGCACATTGGCCAGGTTCCCCCTGTCAATATCAAACAAACCGCACCGTAAGCCCATGAAGTCACAAAAAGAAATGCAAATAGTATTGACGTACCCGATGTGAGGCGTGGGGAACGCGCCCAGCAGGTTGTACAGCGTGTCGAACAGCGCCATCAGCATGTACTTGTAGTGCGGGAACTCGCGCATCTCCGGCGTGATGTCATCTGCAGCACCGACAACACTCTCATCAGCTCCGACACAGAAGAAATCCCCCACAGACAAGCAAATATCCACGCACCCGTGAAGTAGATCTTGTACCTGCGTCCCCAAACACACATTAGCTCACCTTTGCATGCACTATTTAAACCTATGCAGGTAGGTCACGTACGCCACCACAGGAGCCGAGGAGACCAGGAAGGCGACAGGGAGGATCACGTTCGTGAAGTACCAGAGGAACTCCGTGTAGTCGTACGTGATTCGTCTACATCGTAAAGCAACGCAGGACGGTGAGCGACCAGCCCAAGATCTCGCATTACTAGAGCGACCACCGACGTGTAGAGCACGCGGTCCACGCAGCGCGCCATGATCAGCAGGCACAGCGCCACCGCCAGCTTGGACTCCCACAGCAACCGCTTCACGTCCATCTTGGCCTGCTCGGCTCAGAAGATCAAGTGTATGACGATCGTCTCTTTTCGACGCTTTCTTCGGAAAACACACGCTTTTGCAGAATCTGTAGGCGGGAGGAACCGCGCCGCGAGGCATACAAATGCCAAGTCAGGCGGACCCATTTCTACCGTAGTGGGAGAGACCGGGCCACTTGACTTGGGTTTTGTATGCCTCGCGGCCCCCGTGTTAAAACGAATCCATACAGATTGCGTCTACTTGGCATATCATACGCATTTTGGAATTTGGCAAGATCGCGAAACATACAGATCGCGTCTTCTTGGCATATCATCCGTATTTTGGAATTTGGGCAAGTCGCGCAAAATTCCACCATGGAGGACCACGGCTTGACGCGCATGCAGGAGCTGCTGAGCAGCTACTACGGGCTGCAGGACCAGGAGAGTCGGCAAGAGCAGCTGCGCAACATCGACTCGCCAGGATTCGACCCCAAGGTCTACGTCAAGGTGCGTACAGGGCGAGTTTGGCCACGCGTAACCCTCGGTGCGATTTGTAACCTTGCTCCCCGCAGGAGCTGCTGGAGAACCGCGGACTAAACGACCTGCTCTCGACGGACGACCAACTGATCCGAGAGATCAAGGAGCTAGACACCAACATGCAGATGCTCGTGTACGAAAACTACAACAAGTTCATCAGCGCCACGGACACGATCCGCAAAATGAAGGTACCCAGAAACTTTGTCAGTTTTCAGGGCGGGATGCTGCCCGAATCTTGGAGAAATGTTGATCTTTGGTGCTATTTGCTGCTGTAGAATAACGTGGCGAGCATGGAGGACGAGGTGGGACGCGTTGTCTCCAGTATGGACACGATCACGGCCAAGAGCGAGAGCATCAATGTGGCGCTGGCCCCGCACCGCTCCAAGGTGGAGAAACTCATCGGCGTGCGGCGACTGCTCAAGCGGTTCGAGTTCATTTTTGAACTTCCTCAGAGACTCAACACGTACGTGAGATGATACTGTGTGGTATTGATTGAAGGGGGGGGGGGCTGACGGGAGTGTGGCGCAGTGCTGTGAAGCAGAAGGAGTACACTAATGCAACCAAGTATTACCTGCTGGCTCGCCGAATTTTGGGCAGATATGAACATATCTCGTCGTTCAAGGTGGGTAGATTCTCGCTGAAATTGCTGCTCCTAGAACGTTCGGTTCTGACTTGCTTGTGCATGCAGACGATTCAAATGGAGGCAGAGAAAATTATTCAGCAACTGGAACGCTTACTGAAGAAGAGAATGCATGACGCGACGCTCGAATCGGGGGAGGTACAACCCTATTTTTTCTTCATTTCCTCGCGCCAGTTGAGCTGATCTATCGTTTTCTGTTGTTTAGATCTGCGAGACGGTGGTGCTTTTGCATCAGCTAGACGCGTGCAACGACGAAATCCGAGACCAATTTCTCGAGTGGCATCAAACGTACTTCGAGCGTGCGGTGTCAGTGTTTAAGGTTTGTCACCCCGTTGCAACTTCTTGGTTACTTTTTTCTGAGTCCGCCTTACCATGTTCTGATTTCATGCCACCAGTCTCAAGGCGCAGCCAGTTCGGTGCTCGATTTCTTGCAGAGGTTCAACGCGGATGTACTGGCGAAAATGGGGCGAGTGTTTTCCGTGTACAAGGCGCACTTTATGCCCGAGGTTGTTGCACGCGAAAAGTCATCAACGTCCCGAAAGTCCTCGGATGCAGTTCGAGACGATTTGTTCCTCAGCTTCGTCAAGGAGCTGTTCGCGCTGTACCTGACTGAGTGTGTCGCGCAGTTTCGTCGCCCGCACTCTGATTTTGTACGTGATCAAGCGTCGGCCCTCTAAACTGTCCTAGTTTATCTAACTCGCTGTATTTTTTTTCCTCCAGGGATCGACGGAAGAGGTCCTTGCCGTACTACAGGATGATGACTTGTCGCGTGACATCGTTGAGAGCGAGTACTTTGTCTTCATGCGAGTGATGAAACACTTCGTTACGCAAGTGAAGGATGTGGACCGAACCATTCCGATGTGCAGACTAGCAGCAAATGCCACTGAAATTGTGGAGAGCTGTGTGCGTTTCCAGATCGAGGGCGCCTTCCGAAAGCTACGTGAGGATACGGGGGAGCTGTTTGTCACTTCACATGAAGACGTTTCTGGCCTGGTGCGGAGCTCTCGTGACGGCGGACAGAGCGTTCAACCTTTAGCCCAGGAGTCAGCAAGGGCGTTCACCGACATGATGCAGAAAGTGCTGCAGCAGATGGAACCCATGGTGCAAACAGGGTTTGCAATCCTCTCCGATCTGAGTCAGCTCTTTTCTGACCTGGTCCAGGTAAGAACCTCAGCAAAACTCCTGATTCCAAGCAGTGCAAGTCTCGCTCCTGACATGTCTGTGCTAATCTTCTTGTCAGAGCCAATTCTACGACTTTTTGAAGTGGTTTAACGCATCCGTACTTCAATATGCTGAGCCCAAGCGAGCATTTGCACCAACAGAAAGCTCACTCGGATCACGGACGGGTAGCGATCAAGACACTGTTGCGCTTCCGTGGTTGGAGCCAACTCCGCAGTTCTTACTGTTCCTTGCCTGCATGTGCCAGGAGCTCTCTACTGAGGGCATTGGAGACTGTGTTCGTGGTCTCATTGAGTGCCTACCAGCACCCTTGTCACCGTCGAAAACCTCTGCGGGTGAACCCATTCGCAGTCGCCAGATGAACCAGCAGGACGTGACGCACATGATCGAAGTGACACGTGAGTCTTCAGCTGAGCTGCTGCAGCACGTCGCAAAGCAGTACGGGAACCAGCTCTGCATACTCGTCTACAACGGCGTCGCCGCTACCTCCTGGGCTGACATGGACGAAGAGCCAAGAAGTGTACAGGAAATGATGGCCGCAGTGGTTGAGGCGACTTTCCGCTTCGGAAAAGAAATCGCGCTTGCTCTAGGTGACGAGCAAAGCGTGTTTATTGGAAACCACAGCCGCACTACAAGCCGGGACTTCCGTCGGCGTGCCAGTGCGTTGCGATCCCGCAATGCAGGCGTCGCAGCAGCAACGTCGGGTATGCAGCTGGACGTGGAACGCATTTTCGCGCGCAAGACGCAGATCTTCCCGGCTCAGCTAGAGCTTACAGCGGACTCTTTTGCTCAGACGATGCTCAAGATGTGCATCAAGGCGTTTGATGAATGGGTGCGTTTGCTGGAGCTTTCGAAGTTTGGCTTGCAGCAGATTCAGCTGGATGCCGAGTTCCTGCGCAGCACCTTGATGCACATTGTGGTGGCTGGAGAAGCCGAGGAAGAAGTGGAGAGTCTGCTGTCTGACTTGCTTTCCAATCCACGCGGCCGTGCCGTTGAGGACGTGCTGATGGACCAAAGCAACGTTGTTGCCATTGTCAGTACCAAGAGCACTCAAGTATTGTCGCGCCGAGGTTGATGCAGCGGTCGCTGTAGCACGGAGAAACCCTGAGATGTCCTGGGGCTCAACATGTTCATTGATCTTTGATAACGTCTGGTTTGCTTGCAGCTCATGTTCACTTCTTCTAACGTTATTATCATTTTGGCTGGTCAGATAAACGCCTTGTGCTCGGAGTACGGTCGACAAGACTTCGTGAGCTGGAGCCACGCACGTAAACTCTTGCCAGTTCTGCGATCTCCGCGGCCTCACGCTGGAGCTTGTCCAGCTCTGCCTTGTAACGTTCCCGGTTGCTTTCCAAGTTATCCGCATAGACCCGAAGGGCCGGACACAATGTGGCCAATGGCAACCAGATCGGACGGAGGACGTAGTTGATGAAGTTGAGCTGGACGGTGACTCGAGTCTTGGCGTGGTGGAGATTGGTCATGAAGGACTCGACTGGAACGTGCATCTCGGCTTCGTTCTTGGCTTGCTGCTGGAATTCGGAGAGCACGCGCATGCCCCACCGTACCGCTTGTGCGTATGGCAGCGCTTGGCCAGACAAGTCAGCGGCATGGATGATAATGGCCATGAACACAAACCGGTGCTTGCTCCGACTTCGTTTCGTCCCTTTTCCGCCGTTGCTGTTGACAAGAAGATGGCGTTTGGAAAGACCTTCCAGTGCCTTGCACTTCTCGAAGTGCTTCGCCATGTCCGTCGCCAGGATGCAGTGGATGAGCAGCCGGCGAACATACACGAAGCAAGCTCGAGTGGGCAATCGGGCCAGAAGGTTGGCTCCTGGATGACTTAAGATGATGAAAGCGACTCGGCAGTGGTGGCGTTCAAGCACAGCGTCGTCGTTGTGGGTGAGTGCAAGTTGACTGTGAGCTTTGACCTCGAAGTCGTTCGTGTTGCCAGGATGGTCCAAGTCGTGGCACAACGCAGCTATCAGCATAGCGAAGACTTCGACCCGTGCGAAGTAAGTGGGCGCAACACCCGAGCGGCGCAAGAGACAGTAAGTTGCGTGCGTGACCTGGAAGGCATGCTGAAGGTTGTGGAAGGCGTTGGCGCGGTAATGAGATGCTACGTGCGAGAGGAACGTGGAGAAGGTCTCCTGGGCAATCTGAAAGCGCTCTAGTAACCCGAGCGACCGGAAGAGCACCGACGTAGCGGCGAAGATGTCGGATTTCGACAGATCCAGAGAGCTGAAGTCCCAGCGTGTTACGTCTCCAACTCCAAGTACATGGCCGCTCTCACGCGCGGTTGAAACTCGCCGCGTTGTACTTCGTGGAGGGAATGGAATCGCTGCAAACGTGATCGTATGTTCTTCCTGGTCGTCGGTATCTTCATCTTCGTCGTAACCCGCGTTGTGCGATTCATCGGCGTCTTCGACATCGTCCGGATCATCAGCGATGGCTGCGGCTGCTACCTCTTCCAGCACGTCTAGCTCGCCAGATTGGCAGAACTTGTGAACAATTGACGAGATGATCTCCGGCTCATTCACGTCATCTATCGGTTCCTGCATCCTGGATGCATCGGTAGACTCCGTCAACGGCTCGCCAGGCGTGCCAAGACTGCAGTCCGACACGACCTTGTAGTACGAAATATCGAGCGACAACCGGCCGAGTGCGAACTGAATCTCACGGCAGTACTGGGCCATGCAGTCGGCATCACTGGCTGTGAAAGGCACGCGATGTCTCAGAAAGGGGGGAGCGTCGTCGTCGTCGTCAGCCTTTGCGTTGTTCGTGCCGTCATCGTCGTCGTCTTTCTTGTTGATCGCCATCACGACTGCCACGATCTTGGGATTGATCGGCGTGTGGTCTTCAAAGATGGGCATGCCTAGCACCGTTGTGGTGCGGTATCCGGTCTTGCGGTCCAGCGTTGGATCAAAGTGAGGGTGTGTGTACGCGTCACGCGTGCAGATTGGTTTGCCTGTGGTTGCGATGAGACCCGAGAGGCCATTGGTGAGCGGCATCCGCACGCTCTCTCCGTCTTCTTGGGTGATCCAGAGCTCCTTCTTCAGCGGGTCCACCAGCAAAAAGCCAAACCGGTCACAGTGCAGCAGCTTTTTGCCTTCCACCATCACGACACGAACGAATCTAGCGACGGAGGCAGCGGCACTGGTCTCGTCCTCCGTCCCGTTGCCAGCGTTGCTGTATGCGCGTTCGCCATTGCTATTCACAAAGTCGGCAAGTTGAAGCCGAGCCTCGGTGAGTCGCTGCGACATCAGAACCGAACGCAGCAAGTTGGACTTGTGCAGTGAGATGCCTGCAGCCTCCGCCGCGTAATTGAGATACAGCGCGTCGTCCGCTGTGAATTCGTCGCCGTCCACCTTGTTGGTAGCGCACACAACAGCCAAGACTTGACCGCCCGCATCTTTGACTGGGGCACAGAGCACCTGCTTGGTTTTATATGACGACCAAAGATCGTCGAAGCTTGGATCAAATGCTGGATAACTTGGAGCCGAATTGGTGAGCACGAGCTGCCCTGATCTCATGACAACACCAACGATACCGTTGTGCGCCTTCAAGAAAGCCTCGTCGTACCCGTCATGTCGAAGTCGTGCTTGAGGGCGGTGAGGGCTGTCGCTTTTCGCTTTTATCTTGCTTCGTGTTGATGCCGAGTCTCTGTGCTCGCTCACGAAGAGGTAAAAGTCGTCCGTGCCTTCATCACGCACGTAGAGCGAGATATGCTCGGCGTGTAGGAGCTCGTAGGACACGGCAATGATTTGGTGGAGCACAGCAGACGCACTGAGCTCAGCTGCGATGTTGCGGTTGAGCTTTAGCAGACACTCGATGCGGCCTTGCATGACCTGGTGGGCCTTCGCAAGCGACAGATTCCACAGTGCAGTGCCCGCGGTTACACAAATGTAGTCGAAGCTCTCTTTTTCACGTGGATCGAACGCTCCTTTCTGCTGGGCTTCCTGATTGCGGCCAAGTTTTGCCAGTGCGGCGCGAGGGGTAGTCGAGAACCACAGAGGTTCCGGCGCTGGGGCTCCATTTGACAGCAGACCGAGCTCGGGGAGTTGCTTGCGCGTGATGACCTGGAAGACGCCGACTAATATGCCGTGGACATTGAAGATGGGGGCACACAGCAACGACTCAGGCTCGAACTCCAGCAACTCCAGCTGCTCTTCAAACACGTCGACAACCTCCGAACCGCCAACGTCCGCGACCTCCAGAGGCGTTCCAGTCTGGAATCACAACCAGTTAGGTGGAAGACGAATTAACGCAACCAGCTCTTGCACTTACCAACACGACACGTCCAAAGGTGGTGGCGGAATCAACGAGAACGCTGCCTTCTTCGGTAAGGTAGCGCTTGCCGTGCAAGTCCATGGGCGGGTTCGAGTACAGCTCTACGCGGTCTTTCTTCTCGTTGAGAATGCCGACGGTGTACTTCTCCGCTGGCAGCACATGTTCGGCGGCTCGAAGTGCGTTGCTCACGATGTCCAGGCTGTTGGATGCTTGAGAGATCTCGCGCATGGCGTTCATAAGAGCTCGGAGCTGCGCCATTTTGCAACAATATCGCTGTGAGTGATACATATTTTACAACCACAAGTGAGCTTCTCCAGGCACATACGTTCTCTTCTCGCTCCGTGAGCTGGTTGAGCGTCTCGGCCTGCTCTCCGATGAGGTTGCGGACGCTCGCTCCGAACATCTCGCTCTTCGGTCGCGGCCGCTTGGGCGCCAGAGGCGTGAAGATATCGCCCGGCCGATATGGGCGGTGCTCCGGGCGGACTCCCGTGCAGCAATCCAGCTGCTGCTGTCTCTTGAGCAGCTTGACCTCGAGTTTCCTGGCCTCCTCCTCGGCCTGCGCCAGCTCCGCAGCCAGCCGGCGGTTCTCGTCCAGCGCCGCCCGCGCGCCGCGCATGGCCGCCTTGAGTTCCCTCACGGGTACTCGCACCAGCTTAACGTCATCATCGGCCATCTCTACGATCCAACCAGTTCCAGCACACTGCAGCTCTGACCTACAAAAAGAGAACGCAACCGCCGAGTCGACAATAACAGCTCACTTCAACTGCCTCGTCACATGACAAATGTGACGAGGTGCTACTATCGGTGGCAACATGTGTACCTGCGCCACCGAGTGTGTATCAAAGGAGTGTACAACACTTCCGAAAAAGCTGCGCCCTGCACGGCGCGAGCATGCCCCATCACCGCCTTGCGCTGTGTTGTTTTTTTCTGGCTCGTCCTCGGGTGCGCAAGGGCTGTCTATCGCCTGCAGTTTACATGTTAGACCTGTTGTGCTGCTTCGGATAGCTTCTGATTGGCTGATACACGGCGTATTTTATCAATAGTTGATGTTTACCACATCAACGAATGAAATGTTTCACTGCATCGCTCGGTTTGCCAGCCATTCGAAGAGCTCCAGTTTAGCAGGTCAACGTCTCTCCATCCAGTCCCTGAGCCATGGCGTCGCGAGCTTTCCGCCACGCGCACAGCCGCCCGGCCAATGCACCAGGTCAGGAAGAAGAAGAAGCCGCTGCTGCCGCCTCCGCAGCCGCCAAGCTCAAGCAGAACGAGCGCGAGCGCCAGGAAGTGGAGCGGCTAGAGGCGCGCATCGCTGAGCAGACGCCGGCGCGCGGCTCGCAGCTCAGCGAAGCCACCAGCTTCGACCTGTTCGCGCTGTCTGAGGCCTCACGCCGCGGTCTACGTGCCTGCGGCTTCACGGCGCCCACTAAGATCCAAGTAGGCGCGCTGCCCCACGCACTGGCCGGGCGCGACGTGCTAGCCGCCGCCAAGACAGGGTCGGGCAAGACGCTGGCCTTCCTGCTGCCCGTGCTGGAGAAGCTCTTCCGTCAGCGCTGGAGTGTGGAGGACGGACTGGGAGCGCTCGTCATCTCGCCCACGCGCGAGCTGGCGCTGCAGATCTTCGAGGTGCTGCGCAACGTGGGCAAGGCGCACGCCTTCTCGGCCGGCCTGGTCATCGGCGGCAAGAACTTCCGCGAGGAGCAGCTGCGTCTCGTGCGCATGAACCTGCTGGTGTGTACACCGGGCAGACTGCTGCAGCACATGGAGCAGACGCCGGCTTTCGATGCCAGCAACCTGCAGGTGCTCGTGCTGGACGAAGCCGATCGGATCCTCGACTTGGGCTTCCACAAGCAACTCACGAGCATCTTGGAGCACCTGCCGCCTGCTGGTGAAAGACAGACGATGCTCTTTTCCGCCACGCAGACCAAGTCGGTGAAGGACCTGGCCGCGCTGAGTCTGCGCGAGCCGGAGTACGTTGCTGTCCACGAGCACTCGGCGAATGCCACGCCCAAGGGCCTCTCACAGAGCTACGTGGTGACGCCGCTGGGGCGCAAGCTGGACGTGCTGCTGTCGTTCATCAAGTCTCACCTCAAACAGAAGACCATCGTCTTCCTATCCACATGCCGTCAAGTGCGCTTCGTGCACAATCTCTTCTGTAAACTTCAACCTGGTATCCCGCTGTGTGCGCTGCACGGCAAGTACAAGCAGGGCAAACGCGTGGAAGTCTACTACGAGTTCCTGAACAAGCCCGCCGCGGTGCTATTTGCCACGGACATTGCCGCCCGCGGTCTGGATTTCCCGCAGGTCGACTGGGTCTTGCAGCTCGACTGCCCTGAAGACGCTGCCAACTACATCCACCGCGTCGGTCGTACGGCGCGTTACAACAAACAGGGCAAGGCTCTCATGTGTCTTTTGCCGTCCGAGGTGGAAGGTATGGCGAAGCGCCTCGAGGACGCCAAGGTGCCTATCCGCGAGACGAAGCTCAACCCCACCAAGACCACGAGCTGTCGTCAGAAGGTGGCGTCCGTCGTGGCCGGTGACAAGGAAATCAAAGCGTCGGCGCAGAAGGCGTTCATGTCCTACGTGCGCTCGGTGTACCTGCAGCCAGATCACGACGTGTTCGACGCCACTGCTCTGCCCCTGGACGAGTTCGCGGAATCGCTCGGACTTCCTGGCGCGCCACGCATGCCGTTCTTGTCCAAGATGAAGGCTGAGCACGAGAAGGGCGGCAACGAGGCGATGCGCGAGGAGCTACGCGGCAACAAGAACGTCAACCGCAAGCTGCAGCAGCTGAAGGAGAAGATCAAAGCGGAGAAGGAGCGCAAGCGATTGGCTCGAAAGCTGGCTGCCATGGACCCGAAGGAGCAAGAAGAGGCCAAGAAGAAGCTGGAGAAGAAGCAAGAGAAGCAGGAGTCGGAGGAATCAGAGGACGAGGAAGACTCGCTCATGGTGGTCAAGCGCGTCCACAAGTGGGATGAAGACGAGGAACCTCTCGATCTGGAAGCGCTGGGCCCCAGCAGGAAGAAGATGAAGAAGCTGCGCGTGGACCGCGAGGCCATCAACGCTTCCAAGATCGTGTTCGACGAGGAGGGCAACAGCTCCAAGATGGCCGACCGCCTGTCGGCGCGCAAGACGGGAGACGCCGAGTTCGCCGACGTGGAGCAGCACGCCAAGAACTACACGGAGCAGGTGGCCGCTCGTCTCGCCGCCAAGGACGCGGAGGACCGGCTTCTCGAGAAGGAACGCGTGCGCGCCAAGCACCACAAGAAGCGCATGAAGATCAAGGGCGAGCTCGACGACGAGAGCGCCGACGAGGACGAAGGCGCACGTCTCGCCGTGGGCTCGGACGACGACGAGGACATGAGTGGCAGCGACAGCGGCAGCGACAGCGAAGACGCCAGCAGCAGCGACGAAGAGGACGACGACGCCGGCAAGAAGCGCAAGGTAGACCACCAGGCCGTCGCCAGCCAGGAAGAGATGGCGTTGCGCATGCTGCAGCGCCGGTAGATGTCCACATACTCCAACTAATCCACTTGACCATAGATGCCCATCAACCCACAAGTTCATGTCCACCTTGGAAGCGTCCATCTTTTGTCGACAATAGAGCCCGCGCCTTTGAAGTTGGACCGACTCACCCCCTTCTTTTTCTGCTTGGTGGACGTCACTCGCAAACGCCCAACGCGCCCAAGCAGTCGCCGACGCCGCTCATGGCCGCCACTTCCTCTTCTGCGTCCGCGCACGTGCTGCGCCGCCTGCCGAGCGGCATGCGCGTGCCGACTGTCAAGGACTTGCCGACCTCGACGTCCGCGTCGACCGCGCGTCCACGGCGTCGCCGTGTGCGCGCGGTGGCCATGATCCTCGATGACGTGCTGTACGACCACACGGGGCTGCTGTCGCACCTGGCCATCGACCGCGGCGTGGCCCAACTACTAGCGGAGGGCGCCTTCCCCACCAATGCAGCGGCCTTCGAGGAGCTGCAGACCTTCCGCAACGCCTACGGTCTCCGCAAGCGCTTCCCGCGCTTTGTCGACAGCCTGGTGGGCGGTACGCAGGCCAAGCTCTCGCCTGTCCAAGCGCAGCGCGTCATCGCCGCCTACTACGAGAGCAACGTGCCCGAGGCTCGCGGCATCACACCTTTCCCGAGCGCACGTAAGACGCTGCTGGAGCTGCAGGACGGCGGCGCCTGCCAATTGGCGCTGCTGCTCATAGGCAAGCCCGAGGTGCAGCGCGAGCGGCTCAAGGCGCTCGGCGTGGAAGACTTATTCGACCAGGTAGTGTACGTGAGTCCCAACCCAAGCCTGGCTCAGGTCACGGCCGCCATGAAGCAGCTCACGAGGCAGCTGGAAGTTCCGGCGTCGGCTGTCATGTTCGTGGGGCGCAAGGCCTTCTACGAGATCAAGGCGGCCAACACGGTCGGCATGCTCACCGTCCGCGTGGTATGTGCATGAAGATCAATTCAGGGGCTGGTAGAGTCTTTAGTGTTGACCTTGATGTGTTTTTTTGCTGCTTTTGTTGCAGTTGTTCGGCAAGTACACGAGTGTCATGCCGACAGACGAGATGGAGCAGCCAGACTTCCAGGTAAGAAGAACTGCCAAGGAACTCGGTTAATCTGTTCGTGGAAAACTTATAAAGATTGGCGTGACAATGCTAGGTTGAGTCGATTGAACAGGTAGTGCCGATCGTGAAGCTGGCAGACCAGCAGATGTTGCAGCCCAAGATCGTGGCTATTGGCGGTGGTACGGGGCTGGCGGTGTTGCTCAAGGAACTACGCCACTACCCTGCTGATCTCACTGCCGTCGTCACCGGTGCGCTTCAACGACTCTTTTGATTCCTCAAGCGACTACGACTAACGTATTGTCGCTACCTTTTGGCTTTAGTGTTCGACTCTGGCCGCCACTCCGGTGCTCTTCGCAAATATCTGGGCATCTTGCCTCCTGGAGACATCCGCAATTGTCTTGTGGCACTCTCAGACTCCGGTTCGTTGCCTCCACCTTTTCGTGATCGAATTGTACTCCAGACTTACCCTTCGATATGCTCCTTCCTATTCAGATGAGCTTCTGAGCAAGTTGATGAACTATCGCTTCCGCGAAAACTTCATGGAGGGCTGCAGCCTGGGCAACCTGTTGCTCGCTGCTCTCACTGATTTGCAAGGTGGCTTCGATCGCGCGGTCTCGTCAATCGCTGACATTCTCAACATCCACGGGTCTGTGCTGCCGGCCACATTGGAAAGCACCGAGTTGTGTGCCGAGCTGAACGATGGATCAACCGTAGTCTCGGAAGTGAACGTGCGTAGTCCCTTCATCCCCGACGAAGAGGAAGAGCTTCATTCTGGTTCCGATTCCTCAACAAGCAGTACGAGTGGAACTCCGCCCTCGACGCCACCAAAGCCGGAAAAACCAAAGGTGAAGAAGGCACCGATCAAGCGAGTTTTCCTCCAAAACCCCAGCGTTGAAGCTTTCCAGCCGGCGGTGCGTGCCATCGAGGAAGCTGATATTATTATCCTGAGTCCCGGTGGCTTCTACTCGTCCATCATCGCCACGCTGCTGGTGCCAGGCATCCGTGACGCCATCGCTCGCAGTGCCGGGGCTACCGTCTACGTGAGCAACGTGACGACTCAAGCTGGCCAGACTGACGGATACACACTGGAGAAAACGCTGGAGGTGCTGTCCACGTACCTCGGCGCGAACGCTATCGACTACGTGATCGCGAACAACACGCACCCACCAGAGGATGTTCTTACGCCGTACTTGGAACGTGGTGAAGAGCTCTTGCTGCCTACGTCTGAAATGGTCGCTAGCGAGCACCCGGTGCTGCTTCAGGGTCAGACATTCCAAGAAGATCTCGTGGCAGGCCATGTCGCTCGTGAGTGGAAGAAAGCCCCTATGCTCAAGCACAGCGGCCGTCGCGTAGCTGCTATTCTCTACACCATCATCGACAAGGAGATGGCACTTCACCGCCCACACTTGCAAACGCAAGACGTTGCCCAGACTGCTGAAGTCAGCGGTGCCAAGCTAAACGGTTCATGGTTGTCGACCCAAACTGCTCCAGCGACGGTGCTTGGATTGTTGGCGGCCACGACGTTGCTGGCATCTGTTCTTCGACGTTAGTTGAGCAGTGCGACGAGCAAGCCGCATCGCCAACGCAGTAAATATCAACTTGGTTTGCTCCGAACGGCATGACGTACATCAATTCTTCATCATCATCCTGGGAGTACACTACAATTCATTTTCAACAGATACCCGGGCTTATTTTCGCGGCAACGACGATACAGAAGAGGACGACGAGGTGGCGGTGGACGATCTAGGAGGCGCCGCGGTGCCGTTCGACTTGCCGGGTTGCTCTTCGAAGCCATGATGTGTCACCATAAACTCGGAGAAGGCCTGCGTTGCGATGAACAGCGTGCGGAACTCGCGCATCTCGGGCGTCGAAGCCGCCAGATAGCTGGCCTCGTCGAAGAAAACAGTGCGCTTGCGTGCAAACTCGTCTGTCCAGACGTAGCGATGGTAGCCGAAGTCGCCAATGAGCTTGTTAACAGCTCGCAGGAACAGTCCGCGCACTGCGACTTCAGGAAAAACCAACGGCTTGCTTGGAAAGTGGTGCGCGAACACGTGGTCACTGCGGCTTACGTTAGGCTTCAGACACTCATAAAGTGCGTCTCGCAACGCAAAGCGCACGCTGTCCGGAAGCGCACAGGGCACTTCTCCACGCAAAACGGCACCCTTGTCCAAGTCCACAACCAGCAATTCTTCTCCAGCTCCCGCAAAAAAATCGTCACCACCTTCCTCGATAACCTGCCGCTGAGCGTCATCAAGCGCTTGCTTCTCGGCGCCAAATATGAAAGGCGTCGGGCACTCGAGGTACTGCAGCATTCGGCGTGGAAGCACAGGCAGATATACATGCGGCCAGGAGAGTGGGTGCATGAGCGCTCGCAAGGACTCGGCAACTTTCATGAGCACCGACAGATACGACGACACCAGCAGAATGCGATTCTCCAGCAACGCTGCCGTAAACACAAGGAGCACGGTTGAAATGTCCAGCGTGTCGAACAGAAGGCGCACCGAGTGGTCCAGGCGTGGAAGTGCTGCAAGAAGCGAGGCAGCCGTGGCTTTAGGAGTCAGGCCCGAGGCTTCGAGTAACGGAGACTCCGGCAGCGGAGATGGCTGGTGGTACTGCGAGATGTGTTCCTTCGAGACGGCTCGAGTCAATTTGGCAAGAACCTTCTTGTCGAGCTGGAAGCCATGCACACTGCTATGCAGGACCCCCTTGCCGTCCCCATTCGCAGCAGTACCTGCAGCGATGCTCTCAAGCTCGAGAATGAATTCGTATGCCTCTGCGAGCCGCTCTCGCAGCAGATCAACCATCGGGAACTTGGATAACACACACACGCCATAAGGCACCCAGCGACATCCAGCCTTCGAGTCTATCAGGGATGTCTCAAGCGCGCGCCGCGACAGTGGAGGTGCTGGCTTATACAATACGACACAAGCCGCAAACACTTCCGCGGCCGAGGCGCCCGCACTGCTATCGCCCATACGAAAGTTAAATGCCAACGGTGCCGGGCAGGACGGAGCCGTGAGCACGACGTGTCTTGGATCCGAACTCCATGGGACGAGGAAGTTCTCGACAGATTTGTCCATTGCGTGGGGTGACGGATCATGCGACAGTGGATGCTGCACAACGCGCAGTTCAATGGGGTCTTCAAACACTGCGCTGCCGTTCTCGTCTGCACCACTTTCAGCTTCTTCAGCTGTCATGGGCACTGATACCGCTTCGAACGTGAGCACGCCGGATACGGCTTCAAAGCTCCGCGTAGTACGAAGTGAGTCGAGCGTCTTCTTCTTCGGTGTTGCGGTTTCGGTGTCGCGTGCACTAGACGAAGACGACGTTGACCCGCTAGATGAAGAGCCTGAGCTGCCTCCGGCCCAATGATGTGCACGCAAACCATAACTCAGCAGAAGTCCCGACAGTCGCATCGAGTCGTCGATCGAGTCTTTCTCGTCCTCAGGTGAAAGCTTCGGGTACAGCGCAAACTCCGCGTAGGCGCGGCTGGTTAAGAAGCGGTGGTAAAGCTCCAGATGGATAAGGCTGAACTTGGTCAAAATCGCGTCTTGCTCGGCCTGAAGGCGGGCGCAGGATGTCACTAGCGTCCGCGACAGCGTCTGCATCTCAGCATCCCCAGCGTAATACTTTTGTGAAATGTACTTGAGCAGTCTTCGACAGCGGTAAGCGGCTTGTTCTATGCGCTCACGACGCTGGTTGCCACTTGCACTAGGCGTGGCAGCACTACGAGAGCCGCCACTAGATTTCAGTAACGCCATGTAAATTCGAAAAGCTGGCTTGAACTCGTATTCCACGTCTAGCCACAACGCGATCTCCCGATGATAATTGTGCGGAAAGAGGAAGATCCAGAAGAAATTGGCGAACCGATGATTCATCAAGATGTCTTCGAGGCAGATTACTTCACGTTCCACGGTCTTCTGCATCTCAGTGTACAGCTCAGTTTTCCGGAATTCCGGAAACTTCATCATCAAAATGCGCTTCACCTTGACAGCGACGTCGTCAAAAGTACGTAGCGCGTCCTCACCTCCAGCAGCCAGATCACGTTTGATGGCGCGGAGCTTATTTGTGTCAACGATTGGAGGTTCACCACTTGCTCCTTCAACACCGTCAGCGTCGGGTGGTCCGTTTATTGGGAACTGCGCATTTTTAGCGAGATATTTCATCGCAATCTTGACGCCGTAGGTGCGTAGCATGAGCACGTCGTCCTTGGCAAAAGGCTTCTTCTGGTAGTTGGCGCGCAACGTACACCAGAACTGGCGGTACTCCTCGAACGAGCAGAGGAAAAACAATTTACTCTGATCTGCCGGATCCGGGAGCCATGCCGCGTAGTAGCGCATCATACGCGGGTTGCTAATGACTTCTTCAATGGATATGAGCGTCGTCGGGTCTGGGGTCGTTTGGTGAGCTGGGAACGCGAACTGCTGTTGCTGTCGCTGCAAAACCTCGTCCTTGAATGCACGCTGCATTACTTTACCGAAGTTGTGCTGGTACTGATCGTGTACCCATCGATTCCACTTCTGCAACTTAGCTCCTCCGTTTGAAGCAGGCCCAAATTGCGGCAGCAACGAGTGGTGATGTGATGAGGAGGAAGAGGACGACGCACCAGACAACGCTCCAAAACCACTTCCGCTGCTCATTTGCGCCAGAATTTGCTTTTGCTTGTTCGCCCAGATCTCTGCTGACGAAGGGGCGGACGATGTCATCACACCACTACTGCCATTATCCCCTGTAGCACTCTTGTTGCCCGCAACTGTGGAGTACAAGAAGCTCCGTGCCTTGAGCTTGACGTGCTGAGCCCACCGCGACTTGGCGTTCTCGAGCTTGACATCCTCCTCTTCCTCCTTAATACTCGTCACTTCATAGCTAGTCACATCCTCATCAGAGCTACTGAGCACCTCCGAAAGCTCCCGCACACTCAGTTCACGCTCGGGCTCGAACAAATCCGTCTCGTACAGCATCTGCTCCGATATCGTACTCCTCCGAAACGTGCTCCTACTCGAGAACGAGAACGCCAAGCTATCGCGCGAGTGTCTCGACATGGCGAGCGAGTCTCTCTCACTGACCGAACCAGGAATCCCACCCACCGCAGCAGACCGTCGCTGGTTCGGCAATAAAAACTCATCCTTGTCCGTATACAGCGACGAGCTAAGCGCGCTCGCCATACTCTCCCTTATCACTTCCTCAGCCGAAATGGTACTATCCGGCGGCAACGGCGGACTCGAATCCAACGACGCTACCAGCAAGAAAAGCAATTAAAAACATTGTCAGTCCTCCTAACTTCACGATAAAAATCCCACAATGCAACGTACAGGCTCTTCTGTATCTCTCCGATCCGCTACTCCTTCCGGCAGCAGGTGCATCCCCCAGCATGTTCCTCGTAAGACGTCCGCCATCGTCCTCCTCGAAGCTCATGCTGGCCGATTGCTCCACCGACTGTCTGGCTGCATCAATATCCATCATGAGAAAGCTGGCGTGGCTGCGTAGCGCCGACGAGGACACGGGCACGCCCGCGCCGGCGCGGAAGCTCGAGCCGGCGCTGTTGAGACGGAAGGACGAGCTGAGGCCGCCGCTGTGGCCGAACGGGTTGAAGCCCGAGCGGCTGAGACGTCGTCCTCCTGCACCCACCACGTGGTCGGCCGACGCGCTGCGACGTAGCTCCATGACGTCGCTGGGCAGCAGCGTGCGCTCCGCATTGGATGAAGTGGTGGTAGTTGTGTTAGCACTGGGAGATGCGGGCGTGTTGAGCACCGCGCCGCTGCTACGACTGCGGCGACGCGGGCGCGTGATGATGTTGGCGCGCTCCAAGTCGTCGCTCATGGCGCCGCGGCCTGCAGGGAAGTGCGAGGGGCCGAGATCCCCACAAGTAGGTCAAGCTTGGCGTTGGGATGTGTCTTCCTGCAACGCACTTAAGCGAACTGGTGTGGCTTACCTGCATGTAGTGTTGTACACATGCAATAATTATTGTGATTTAGATTCGATTTTTTTGATGTTCTCTTTCAGAATCAGGCTTGAGATCTCTTTTTGAGCTGCTATTTCTTCTTCTTCTTGACGATGAGCGAGCGCCGCGTGAACCCCGCGCAAGACGCTGTCATCAAGGTACTGGTGCTGGGCGACGCCGCCACGGGAAAGACCAGTATCATCAAGCGGTGCGTGAACCTGGATGGGAAGGAGGGGATGGAGGGGAACTGACGTCTTTGGGCCTGCAGATACGTGCACGACGCCTTCTCGGAGCACCACCGCACGACCATCGGTGTGGACTTCGCTCTTAAGGCTGTGACGGTCACGGGAACGACGGTGCGGCTGCAGCTCTGGGACATTGCCGGCCAGGAGCACTTTCGAGCGCTCAATCGAGTCTACTACAAGGACGCACTGGGTGCTCTGCTGGTGTACGACATGTCGCGTCCCGAGACGTTTGACAGCGTCCTGAAGGTGGGGACAGTAATGGAGATATTGATCACGGTGCAGCTTCTTACGCTGTACTTTGTGGGGTTTGGTGGATGTAGTGGAAAAAGGAGATCGACTCCAAGGTGGAGCTGCCCAACGGCAAGGCGCTGCCCGTTATTCTGTGCGGCAACAAGGTGAGTTCGTGGTGCCTTTTACTCTTGATTTCGTAGGGAGGGAGGTGCTAAGCGTTTCGTTATGTGGGGATTGCTGCAGTGCGACCTGAAGGAAGACGTGGACCGGGACTTCCTGGACGAATTCTGCAAGACCAACAACTTTACGGGCTGGTTCGATACATCTGCCAAGGAGAACATCCACATCGACGATGCCGCCAAGGCGCTGGTCACGGGCATCCTAGAGCACCAGGACATTTTCGAGCGCAAGTCGGAGGCCAAGAAGCGCAACGATACCTTCCGCCCCACGAACGCAGCCAACACCGGCAACACGAACGAGTCCAGCTGGTGCTGCAACAGCTTCTAATCTACCTCGTCGAGCGCTGCAACAAAGCCGACTCCACCGTGTGCTTGAATCCCCCGTAACTACTTGGAATGCTAGCTTTCATTTGATGCTAGCGCTAGGGCCCGTGGCCCTTTGTCTATGATACTACTGATTAATTTCTAGTCGTAGGAGCTTTGCAGACGTCGCTTCTTGGAGCTACTGCCAGAGCCAGAGCTGTCGCCGCGGCGAACATTTACGAAATGAAGAGGAAGCCGATGGCTTCCAGAGGTGGACAAGCCACGGTGCTCCAGGTTTTTGCGCACCCTTCGCAGGTTGAGCCGCGCAGCACTGAGCTTCTCCGACAGCTCTCGTTTGTTGTCCTCCGCCTGCTCAAGCTCGTCCTCAAGTTGAATCACTTCTTGCTCCCGCTCATCAGGACTCTGGTTCGTGAAGGACGCTGTGATGTCATTGATGACCTTCTGAACTTTTGCCTCAGCTTCCGGTACCTCGGCCTCCATGAAGTCGACGGACCGGACAAACTGGCGCTCCTCCACGCGCAAACAGTACTCGCAGGACTCACTCTCTCCGCGGGCTTTGCATTGCGAAAGATGCGCGAAATGGTGCTCCACTGCCGCACACATGTCCTGCGTGCACACCTCCAGATCGAGGTGGTGTTGCAGATGCACCAGGATCGCCTTGCAGTTCAGCAGGCACCGCTGGGCCTTGGCTGGCGCGCAGAACGACGCATCCACGATAGCATAGCCCAGCTCCAGGACACCATCAAACTCTCGCTGTGCCGTCCTCTTCCTATCTCCGCGTTCAGCCTTGGCCCGTAGCAGCTCATTTATGAAGTCTGCGTTGAAGTTCACTCTACCGGGCATGCTGTCGTCCAGTGTTTTTTGCCGTTGCTTGCCATTCATCTCGTTGTCTAAGCACGAGTAGCAGAAACGTAGAAATTAGTGTGATAACCCAAAGATCCTTGCTCTCAAGCGCTAGCTTACCTGCAGCCGCACTGTTTCCATCTTCGCGAGTTGAAGAAGATTGCTCGTTCGCTTGTGTGGAGCTCGTATCATTAGCTGACGATGTAGTTGTTGTTGCTTCTGCAGTAGTGCCTTCAGCCCGTTCCACAGGTGTCGGCTCTCGTTTGATGAGCACGGTATCACCGAAATGCCATTGATACCTCGGAAAGTTGAAGATTGGAGCGCTGCACTCGCTGGCGAGCTGGTTAAGTCGGTCCGTTTCAGTGCGCAGCTCCTGCTTTCGTCGCGTCCACGTGTTGATACTTTGTAAGCAGAAATTCCGGTTGGCTTCACTGTGTGCACCTTGGAGTGCTCGACGTTGGTCACTGATGAGATGATCTAGCGCTGACACGACGCCAAGACTTCGTCTCTGTCGGATCCGAATGCAAAACGGACATACAACTTTCTTGCCATCGCCAGTAGGTGCAGTGTCCTTCTTCAAACACGCTCGCCGATGTTTGTACACGATATAAATTTCGGCGCACTTGGGATCACCGCACATCTCTTCGCGTTTGCAGTGCTCGTAATGCAGGAGGACAGACCGACATGGCGGCTTTTCACATTTCCCGATCCTTGCGCAGATGAGGGCGTCCTCAATGACAAGAGCAGCTTCAATTCGAGCTGCTAGCATTTCTACCAGCACGTGGTCGTCTGTGGGGAACCACCGGAGCAGCTTCTCAAGATCGACTGGCTTGGACTGGGGCTTGGAAACCTCTCTCGTCGCCAAAGAAGGAGTACCTTTTACGCTGGTTTGTGACGCCGACACTGTTGTGACAGATGCACACGCAGAGGCTTGACTCTGAGAAGCAGAAGCTGGGGTAGATGATGGAGTTGGAGCAGGTGCAGGTGCAGGAGCAGACGAGGTTGTAACTGGAAATGGGCTTGGACTTCGAGCCGGCATCGATAAAGAAGTTGCAGCGTCAACAGGATTCGACGTGGTCGGTGTTAGTATTGCTGCAGCAGCAACTGTTTTTTCTGTGGTCTTTTCCATCTCACTTGCTGGCGCTGGGGGGTCCTTCATTGCAGAAGTGCTCTGGGTTGTTGCCGTCGATACTTCCGCTGCAGAACTTGTAGATCTGGGTTCTACTGCAGCAGGTTGGGCCTTCTCCTCCAATTCGCCGATATTTTCCACACTAGCAGCATCTGCGTCTTCTCCACTATCAACAGATTCTCCCACCATCTCAAACTCGAACTCTTCCTCCATGGATTCGTCCTCCTTCTCCACCTTCTCCTTGTCTGCACTTCCGCCGCTTTCCATTGCTTCATCTACTGACATTTCAGTCTCGATTGACTTCACTACCTCCTTTTCTTCGGCCGCTGGCTGCTCGGTGACCTCTTTCGGCTTTGTTTCCTCCTTCTCCGCATCAACAGCAGCCTGCGCATCTTCCGCTGCCGGTGCTGCTGCCTCCGCCGGCGCCGTCGCAGTTGGGGCGCCGCTAGCAGCACCACTCGACGCTACTACAGCAGGCTTGGTCTCCGTTTCGACACTGCTGTTGTTGTTGCTGCCGTTGCTATGCAGCCCAGGAGCCCCCCAGGCCAAGAAGGAGCGCGTGATGCCGAACCGGCTTGTGAGCTCGTGGCCCCGCGCAAATCCACGCGAGTGCCACAGCATGGAGCAGTTCACGCAGAGTTTCTTTTCCCATCGCGGGTCGCACGTCGAGCAGCGGTAGTCCCAGCGCGCCGTGCCGCACCAGCCGCACGCGTCGTCCGTGACGGCCATAATGTCAAAGTTGTGCAACGAAAATTCACGAGTGTGATTTTTGAGACAAATATTGCAGAATATATTGATGTGGTGCACACTATATGCGCGTTTCTCTGAGGAGCTCCTCCAGCATGACGCGACACCTCAGCCTGGCTCCCGAGACCTTTGCTTGCATGCGGGGGAAGACTTTCATGGCGAAGGTCCAGATCGAGCATTAGGTGTGGATGGATATGATGGAGGATCGGCGGTGAGGGGCCTATTCCTTGCTCTTAAGAAGGAGAAAGATTGATATCCGCAGAGGTGATCAAGATGAGTAACTTGGGGTTGGAGATCATGCCGCACCGAACAAGCAGCTATGATTGCCAAGAGAGCAAAGAGAAGGCTGCACGATACACAGACGGCAAGGAAACAGAACGAGCGGCTTGAGTCAGCACGAAAAACAAACCAAACTGAGATTTTCGCTTCGCTAGCTTGCACTTTTCCTGCTGCTTACCAACCGTCGTCGCTTCTCCAGCTCCTTGCTCGCACGCCGCCAAAACCAGCAGCTGCCATGACGCGACTAGCCGACTGGCCACACGCGGACAGAGGCTCAGGGTCACTCGGGCGAGCGCCACGTGGCCGGGGCGACGACCTCCTACTCCTAGCGGGTGCTCTAAGTGGCGTACTTGGCGGTCCACTCGCGGGCAGTGGCGTCGTGACGCGCGCGGTCTGTTCTATAAATTTGCGCGATCTCAGGCACCAGCGGGTCGTCCGGGTTGGCGTCCGTGAGCAGCGAGCAGATCGACAGCAGCACCTTGGAGATCGTCAGCGCGGGGCTCCACTGGTCCTTCAGGATGTCCAGGCAGATGCCGCCGTTGGCGTTGATGTTGCAGTGGTAGATGCGCGTCGTGAAGTTCACCTTGGGCGGCTTGAACGGGTAGTCGGCCGGGAAGTAGATGTTGAGGAAGTACACGCCGCCGGCATACGGGCTGTCCTCGGGTCCCATGATGGTCGCCTGCCAGTGGAACAGGTCGTCGCCCACGGGGCCGGCGCTGCAGTTGGCGGGCGGGTCGCGGCCCAGGTCCTGCAGCTCCTTGTTGATCCGCTTCAGAGCCATGCTTGGTTCTGCTCCTCCTCTCTGTGCTTCGGCTCCGCTCTGCTGCTCCCTGCTACGAAAGGAAAATGACAGCAAAGCTTCAGGGGCGAGCGGAGGGGGAGAAAGCTCGCGCGATCCCCCTGATGGCGCAACCGCCGCCGAAACATACTTGCGATTTGTATTGGGTTGCCCGATGGGGTCCTTCTGGAAGTTTTTCTTCGTTTTGCCGAGAACGGACTGGGTGGGTCCACATAATCGCACTTAGCAGGTCGACGTGCGCGATTGGCTGGAAAGGAGGATTTACCGCCGCGCCACTGGTTGAAAATACCCGCCCGGGCTGAACGGCCTCTGGCAGCGAATTGAGACGGCGGGCGGTGATCTCGAGTCTGGTGCGCGTGTGTGTACGACGGCAGTAGCGCGGTCCCCAGCTCAGGACTAGCAGTGCCGACTATAGCAAGCAAGCGCGTTGCCGCTGGGCGGACCGACCGTCTCCGAGATCCGGTCGTCGCACGAGGTCTGAATGAATTTACTTACGCCCAGTCAAAGTTGATACAAAGCAGACGGACGCGCATCCAAACCACTTCAACTGCTCGGAGGCTCCGATTGTTGGGAATCACTACCAGTCGCGAGAGCAGCATGTGAACTTGCTGTCACGCCCAATGCCAACGAGCACCGCTGCCACTACTACTCGCTGTTGTTGCGGCGCCGAGAGGTATCCTTGCGAGACGATTGCACGACGACGAGGACAGCCTCGCCCTCGTTGCAGCTGCTGCCGTCGTCGTCGACCCGAAAGAGACAGGATCAGTGCTCCGACGTCCGCTTGGTCGTCAGCCGCGCGATGCAGCCTTTGCCGCCACGTTGAGCACCGCAGTGGCGTCCTCCTGGCCAAGGTAGAGGCAGGATTCGTTGCAGACGTCCACTTGACCCCCCCCCCCCCCCCCCCCCCCCCCCACCCCCCCCCCCCCCCCCCCCCCCCCCCCCCCCCCCCCACCCCCCCCCCCCCCCCCCCCCCCCCCCCCCCCCCCCCCC
>JAABLK010000047.1:49596-80472 GCA_012295415.1 Phytophthora chlamydospora | reverse complement strand
GTTCTATTAGTTTGTATTTTGTCACTGGAAAACTACTACCAGTAGTTCAGCAGAATGGCCAGTACTATCAACCCGTGCACACGGGTTGGGCAGAGACAATCGATCGCAAATCAAAAATCCAGGATTGTCATGCAGAGCTCGAGGCGCGTGTTGACTCACTTGCGAATCAAGTACGGCTAGCACAGTGCCCAAAGAGACTGTGTTACCGAGGCGGAGTCTTGATGAATACCCTCCGATAAATGACAGAACTCCTTCCGTAAGGCTTGTTTCCTTGTCGCTGTCGAGAGGTAAATGAAAACCAAGATGGGTGTTCTCCAGAACTCGACCTCAACATAACTTCCGCGTTGTTGTTGCTGAAAACTTCTCGACGCACACGGCGCGCCCTCCAGTCACCATCACTCGCGTCGTTCAAAGTATCTGCTGCTGTAAAAGAATTTGTTCATCCACGTCGCGATCGACTTGTCGGTTAATTGACTCGCTCTCGCGAGTGCCAGCATCTTGACATCCACCCTGCAGCTTCCTCGACATCTGGGGCTCCAATAGCATCCAGCTACTGAAGTTCAGCAGGTGTGTGTGTGTGTGGGGGGGGGGCACTTCAACCAAGCTTGGTCACGGAGCTCATCGACGCTTCATGCCTGTGCTGTTGCCGCCGTCATCTTCGTCGAGATGGCTGTCACACCGCCGCAGAGTCTGCGTTATCAGGACGTCTTCGATTTGGGCGCTTGGGCTCGAAAATGATGCATTGTGAGGCGAGCGAATCTCGAGCAGCGATGTGTGGATTTAATTTTCGCAGCATATGCGGCTGCACCGTGCACTTCTGTATGCCTCGCTGAGCTAGCGGCTGGCCTGCAAGAGCCAAGCCGATTTCGCTGCTCCTGGTCGTTAAACCTGGCAACACGCATGCTGGCGGGCAGAAACAGTCGACGTCGAAGCAGCAGATCCTGACCCGCCCCTCATCATCTCTCCAGAGCACCTCAGCCATCCCTCGGTCGTTCCCATTCTCGGTTTCGCCTCGCCTCGCCTGCAGAGCTCCGACCTTCTCCTACAGCTCCAACCGCAACAACGGAACTTGAAGACCATGGCCACCACAACTGCCGATTTGAAGGAGGAGACTCCGCTCCAGGTGAAGGCTGAGATCGAGCCGCAGTGGTCGCGATTTCTCGCCGGTGGAGCGGCGTCGGCCACGGCCGAGATGCTCACGCTGCCCATCGACATCACCAAGGTGCGGTTGCAGGCGCAGCGCTCAGGTCCGGCGACGGGTGGCAAGCCGGCGGTGCACTACAACGGCATGCTGCACGCGGCGCGGACGATGATCAAGCACGAGGGCCCTGCGTCGCTCTGGAACGGAGCCACGCCCGCGCTGCTGCGCCAAGTCTCGTACACGAGCATCTGCATGGTGCTCTACGAGCCGCTGCGCAACTTCTTCGGTGCCAATGCGACCCAAGGCGCCAACGGTGAGGTGCCGTTCATCAACAAGTTCCTGGCCGGTGGATTCGCTGGTGCCATCGGCATCAGCATCGCCAACCCGTACGCACGCTCACACTCCTCTTCTTGAGTGGGCTCCCCTCGATAGTGATTGACTAGTGGTGCTTCTTGTGCTGTAGGGTGGACGTCATCAAGGTGCGCATGCAGGCGGATCGCTCAGGCCAGCTCTACCGCGGCGTTGGCGACGCCTTTAGCATGATCTACCAGCGGGAAGGTCTTCGCGGCTTCTTGCGTGGTATGCCACCTAACATCCAGCGCGGATTCATCGTGAACGCTGCCGAGCTGGGCACGTACGACCACAGCAAGGAGCTGTTGATCTCCTCGGGGATGCTCCAGGAGGGCGTGCTGGCTCACACAGGCGCTAGCTGCGTGGCAGGTTTCGCCGGTGCGTCCGCTTCCAACCCGTACGTGGATTGCTTGCGTTTTCTTGCTCTTGGTGCTTCAGAGTCTGGTGAACGTTGGTGCTGATACTGCTTTTGCGCCGTCAACAGGATCGACGTGGTGAAGACGCGCCTGATGAGCCAGCCGACGGATGCGAGTGGCCAGGGACTCCACTACAAGGGCATGATGGACTGCGTGCGGAAGACCTTCCACGAGGGCGGCTTGGGCGCTTTCTACAAGGGCTTCATCCCGAACTGGACGCGCAAAGCGCCGTGGTGCGTTATCTTCTTCGTCTCGTACGAGAAGTACCGCGCCGCGTTCACTTCCAGCGACGAGGAGCTATAGATTCGGCTCGCTGTGGATTGCCAGCAAGCGCTGCTGGGTCGGCAACAGAGATCTTTATGGCAATGAAGGCCGGTCAGGACTTTCTTCAAAATGAAGAACGTGAAGGTGTCAACAAACAACAATTGATCGTGTTTCACTCCGTTGAATATGTTGTTTACTGCTTACATTGGCAGGCCGTGAACTCGTTCACAGGCCGCCGCTGCCACTTCCCCTCGCCGCCTTCCGCACATGATAAATAAGAATACATTATCCTTTCTAATGAAGGCACCAGCGCGTCTCTCGCGAGGGCAGGGCAGGGACGGCGCCGAGAAAGCTTCTCCTTCGCTTCCTTCGGTCTGCAGCTGCACGAGCGCGACGCCGTGTACCTCTGTGCTTCGGCCACCGCTACAGTTAGTGGGTGGTTCACATAAGCCATCTGGGGGTCCTCTGTTTTCTTCTGTTGGTATCGTTCGTTCATGGAGGCACGTGGGCGGCCGCTGCGGAGCCTGCTCAGCACTTGAGCTCCTCGAAGTCGTGCATCTGCATGTACCACGTGGAACGTGGCGGCGTGAGGTAGTGCATGGGCGCAGCACCCGCGGGCAGGTTCTCGACAAGCTTCTCGCGCAGATCAATGAACTCGTCCGTCTGCACGACCTTGATCTTCTCGTTGTCGGTGGGGATGGTGATCTTGCCGCTCTTGGGCAGCATCACGATGGGGAGGCGCTCTACTACGCGGTCCTCCGTAGACCAGCGGTCGCGCGAGATCACGTGCACGTTGAGGTTCGAGAAGGATCCGTTCATGAACCTGTTGGAGATGGTGCTCTCGACAGAGGGCTCAGGGATCTCTTCCTCCTCTTCCTCCTCGGAGCAGTAGTAGGCCGGGCACGTGCGGCGGCGACGCGTGGGGTGCGGGTTGGCATTCTTGGCGAACAGCGAGCGGCGGAAGCGGTCGCGCTCCTGTCGGCGACACTCGAGCATCTCCTCGCGCGACAGGCGCTGCTGGTTGGCGCTATCGCTGACGGGCGTCACCTGTGCGTTGCTGCTGTTGCTGTTGTTTCCGCCACCCAGAAAGCTGCCGTTGCTGCCGGTGCTGGTGCGGTTGTTGCGGTTCAGTGCCTTGAGCAGCTTCTGCAGAGCCACGAAAGTCTCGTCCACCTCTTCGTCCTCAGCGGAGAGGCTCGGGTCGTCGTCCTCGGACCAGCGACTCGGCGGCATCTTCTTGGACAGTCGGGCGTCTCGCCTCTCGACTGTCGCCATGGCTGTTTGTCTGTGTGGTAGGAGGTCTGTGGTGTGTGGTGGTCCTGTGATCAATGCAGCTGCTGCTTCGATCGGGACCTCCAGCTCATGTAGCAAAATCGGATGTGGGCAGCGGTGGCGACCAAGTCCGTCCGTCCCTGGCGTGTCTACTGTTGACGCTGCTGCTGGGAGGAGGGCGCCGTTCTCGCTCGGCTTGCTCGCACAACTTCGGGCGGTGGTGGACAGCGCGAGGCGAAAGTGTTTGTGCGACGCCAAAAGGGGCCGTCTGCGATCGATTTTGCTGCTTCAAAGACACGGATGGGGGATCGATTTTCGCAGGGAACCGCTCCTGATAGGTCAGCGTCGCTTCCATAATTTCGTTTCGGGCGAGCCAGCTATCTTCATCGAGGCTGGGCTGGGATGCGGCGGAGCGAGTGATCCCCAGCGAGAAAATAGCCGCTGAACGCTGGCGTTGGCGTTAGGAAGGGGGTGACTGCCACCAGGCGGGCGACACGCACCAACGGCGTGCCGCTGGTGGCAGCACCAACTGCGCTTGCGACTCGCGTGCATCATACGAAAAGTGAACGTTTTGGTGCGGGTAGGGGTTCAAGTCGAGGGAGATCGATCCTTTTGACAAATTTGGGTTGGCCATTTGATTCCAAAGGGAATCGAGTAAAGGATTGAATGGGATGACCGGTTGGCACTTGGTTCTGTATCGGATACAGCGGGGGTATACGAAATGTCAGGTTTAAATTGACTGTACACTGCGCTGACTCGGTCTCCGCTTGGATTTGCGCGCGTTGGTAATAGAGCTGCATCGCCGACCAGGCAGACCTGCACGGACACTGGTTGCCTGCGTGCAGCTAATAGTGCGAGGGGCACTGGGCTGCAGCCAGTGGAGCGGAGCCAGCGGCAGTGTGATATCGCAGGCGGGAGAGCGGGCGCAAGCTCTCACCGACCGACCGCCACTCGATTCCGTCCAGTCGCCCGAGGAGCACAATCGGCGTCGCCATCGCCGGCACGTCGCACTGCGCGCAATCCGCTTGCTCTTGCAAGCACCAACTGATAGCCTGCCGACAGTCCAACATGCCGCGGCCGACAAGCTGCGAGACGNCGAGGGGCACTGGGCTGCAGCCAGTGGAGCGGAGCCAGCGGCAGTGTGATATCGCAGGCGGGAGAGCGGGCGCAAGCTCTCACCGACCGACCGCCACTCGATTCCGTCCAGTCGCCCGAGGAGTCCTAGCGAGCACAATCGGCGTCGCCATCGCCGGCACGTCGCACTGCGCGCAATCCGCTTGCTCTTGCAAGCACCAACTGATAGCCTGCCGACAGTCCAACATGCCGCGGCCGACAAGCTGCGAGACAAGCAAAATGGTATGGTTTTGACCGGTGATCCTTCATGTTCGCGTTAAGTGCGATTGCCTGCTCACATTCGTCCGTTTTGTGCTCGCAGTTGCTTCAACTGGAGACGTAATCATTTATACAATGTGGTCCACACCATACACTTCAACGTCCACGACGGATCGGCTCGAAAGGGTGCTGTCGCCTCGGTGCTGTCTTCGTTGCCACGGCCGCTGGTGCGATGGCGGATCTGCTGCTGCGCTGGCTCAACCATGAGCTAGAGCTGTCGACGCACGTGACGCACGTCGAGACGGACTTCGCCAGCGGCTACCTGCTGGGCGAGATCCTGCATCGCCTCAACCACCAGCACGACTTCGCCGCCTTCATGCGCAGCTCCAGCGCCGACGCCAAAATCTTCAACTTCTGCCTGTTGGAGCCCACGCTGCGCAATCTCAACATCAAGTTCGACGCCAACATCGCCGCCGCCATCATGAACGAGAACAAGGACGCGGCCGCCAACCTGCTCTACCAGATTAAGGTCTCCGCTGCCTTCTGTCGCAGTGTCTGGGCTGGCCAGACGCCAACGCTTTTGAGCTTCCCATTTTTAATGTTTTGCTGCTGTGTTCGATGCTGTGCACTGACAGATCGCGGCTGCTCGGGTAGGCAGAGCGCCCGCGGTCTCCACCAAGTCGCTGGAGCGCTCGGCGATTCTTCCACTGCACAACAGGCCCGTGAAGCTGGCCAAACCGAGTTATGACGTGAAGAACCACCAGGTATTTGAGCACTCCATCCGGCGCCACGCACGGTCCATCGCCTCGCTGCAACAGGAAAAGTGAGTGTAGACTGGCGTGATTGTTCGTATTGGCAGTTTGACGCATTTTGTGCATCTGCTGCTGCAGGGATCGAATTGCAGAGGAGATGACGAAGCGAGAGGCCTACCAGGCGAGGGTGGCGGAACAGAGAGAGATCCTGGAGACCACGAAAGCGGAGAGGCTGCATCGCGCCTACATCCATAGTTCCTTCATTAAGGAAGCGCTCGAAGAGACGGACTCGCCGGCGTGGAGGCTGGCGCTGCAAAAGAAGAGTGCGCGGGAGCAGCGGCGAGCTGCCTTTTTGCAGCAGCTCATGAAGAAGCGCCAAGAAGCAGAGGTTCGTATGCTGTTGCCTGGATAGAACTCTGCCGGGGATACGTTCCTAATTGCATATTCAATGACTGCTTGGCCTATCGCAGGAAAACCTCACCTTCAGCCTTCGTCGGAAGGTGAAAAATGATCTGGACGAGTTTGACGTGCGTGTTCTCATAGCTATGTATTCGCTCTATTCAAAAGGTATACTAACGAGAAGTACTTCTCCTGCAGGGTGAGGGTGGCTTGAGGGCGGCAAGTGCGGGTGGCAAGCTTTCGTCGCGCAAATCGGTTGGATATGGACTGCGCTCGCTCACAACAGCGCTGAATGCAGCATCTGACAAGAAGAAATACTCGACTGCCAACTTGGCGGGCTCGCCAATGAACGAACGAGAGCTCTATCATGCGAATATGTTGGGAATGGAAAGTGCTTCGGGTGTTATCCAGCAGCAAAGGCTTCAACGAGAGAAGCGCAAAGAGAGTTTGTCGCGCAGAAGGAAGCGGTTCGTTCAAGAATGCGTATTCACTCACTCTCGGATGGGAACGGCTCGAGTAGCGAGCATTTTGGAGGATGTGGTATTGCGGGAAACAAACAGCGAGAAAGACGTTCAGGGGGAAATGGGCCGCGTTCTCGTCTACAAAGAGGTCGCTCGAGAAAACCGCTCTATGCGAAACCAGGAATACGTGAATCAACAGGAACTGGACTCAATATCGGCGGTGGATCGAGACACGAGCTGCTATCACAACTTACTTCTTCAGTTCGAGGATGACAGCGAGATGCAAGCGATTCAGCGCAGCAGCGTACAAGTTTCCGTTGAAGCAGCAGACCGTTTCCTGAGCGAACAGATTTCAGCGGCAATTATGGAGGAGATGGTGGAGTTCGTGCTTTTCATTGCAAGAAAGAGGGAAGAAACTTTACACTCCAGAGACCCCGCGGTCTTCCTGGCGGCAGAGCCTTGGAAAGAGTACAAGGTTCAATTTGCAAGTGGCTGCAAGCTCGAGCACGCATCTTCTATCTCGGAATCTGGCGAGTTGGATCAAGGTGAGCTGCTGGATACCCACGAGTTGGAGCACTACTTATCGATCTTTCGACCATTTCACTCCGTTCCTGGTCAACAGCGTATCACAGCCGACGAGTCTCTCTTTATTGGAGCTACGGATGCCATTGAAGAGTGTTTTGTACTGGGGGAAGAAGTCAAGTCTTTGCGATGGATCGCTCGTTCAGAGTTGCTATCTAGTGAAGCTTTGCCAGAAGCCGAGCTTTCAGATGAGCCAATCTCCGACTCCTGCAATAGCGGTTCGCGCCGAAAGCTACGAATTCTCATCTTTGGTCCTCCGTTTGCGGGGAAGGAAACTCAAGCAAAGCTTCTAGGAGAAACGCATAACCTTGCTGTATTCTCCATCCACGAGTTGGTTCAAAGAGCCATCGACAACTCGAGTGATATTGGCCAGCAAGTGGGAGATTGCCTGTCTAACGGAAAGGAAGTCCCGCCAGAGCTGTACAGCCGTCTCGTTATCAAAGCAATCAGAGCGTTTGAAGACCAGGCCGATGCTGAAGGAAGCGACGACAAATCTGGCTGGGTCATCTACGACCTACCTGCAACAGAAAGACACGATCAATGCCTGGAGGAACAGCTAACTGGGTATGTTGACCCTGCGCTCATTCCTTCGCCGTACGATTTCGAATCTCCTATCGCGCCAGGGTGCAGCAAGCCGACGCTGCCCTCGACGTTCCTGTATGGCAAATCTGGCGTTGATCTGGTATTTCACATCGATTGTCCTCTTGGTACGGTCCTCGATCGTTGCCTGGGCAGAGTTGAGGACGACGCGACAGGAGATCAACATCACTTGGTGTTCGATCCGCCACCGGACGACTCAGTTGTACGGCATCGGCTGCATCATGTAAACCCGAGCGTATACTCAAGCGAGTTACTGTCATTGCACTGTTTGGCAAACGATGGCTTCTTGTTGAACCACAAGGCTTGGTACGCCAAATTCAAGACTTTACAAGAACCATCCAGCATTGGAATGACCGCAACCGAAGTTCATGAAGCCATCTCGACTGTCGTGACTCAATTTCAAAAAGAAAAACAGGAAGAAGACGCGTCGAAGCGGCTTGAGCAAGAAGCGAGCGAGCATGAACTCATGTCGAGTGAGGAGGAGAGACACAGACGCATTTTGGCCTTTGAAATGGAACTGGAGGAGGCAAAACAAGGTGTCGCAAAGCTAGAGGCGGCTGTGGCGGAAGCCGAGGAGGCCAAAGCTAAGAAGGAAGAGGTTCTGGAACTACGACAGAAACTGGAGGAGGCCCAACGCCAAGTGGATAATGTGTTGAGCAGCGTGAATCGCTGGGTGGAAGAAGAGCAGGCACACCGTCCCGCACCAAAGAGCAAATATTCCGGTGAGCTGGTTCCAGCAACAGCTCGTGCCCTTGCGGTTATGTGGAATGACATGGAAGTTGAGTATCTTGCCACGATGAAGACGAGTTTCTCGCTGCTACGAGAACAGCGTCGACGTGTGACTGAGCGGGCACAGTTAATGACGAGCGACTTTTGTGAGTTTGTTCGCCGTCCTGACCAGAAGCAGGACATCGTAAACCTGTTTCAAAAGCAGTTCAACGAGGTGGTGGATGAAATGCGCTTTGATGATACGACAAAGGCGGAACTGCATGCTCGCGCGGATATGCTGCAGGAGGAGCTGGGGGCTCTCGTCGAGGCAAAAGTTGCAGAAAATGGCGAGGAGCTCAGCGGCATGAGTGGAGACGGGTGGATGGAAGACACGTGCCAACGCGTTGCCGGCGTATACCAAATGACGCTTCAGGCGGAATGCGACCGCTTCCGAGTCTCCGTTCAACTCCTTGTCGATGGCTACTACGCAGCTAGCACGGATCGTTCTGAGCTGACCAGCATAGTGGAGACGTGGCAAGCGCACCAGTCTCGACTGGAGTTGGCTTGCACAATATTCCGTGATCCAACGAACGAAACTCCTCAAGAAGTGCAGTCCACACCAGCAGCGGCAGCGAAAGCTGCCCCCAAAGGAAAGGCCAAGGCTTCTGTGCCTGTTGTCGTGCCCCCTGCCAGTACGGCCTCGTCTAGCGAGGATTCCCTGGCGGAATCGCTGTCCATGAGCGGGCTGCTAGCCGAGTACTCGCACGTTCTTCAACGGTGCGGATCCTGGATGGAAGCTATTGCTCCAATTGCTGCCACAATGTCTGAAAACGTTCCAGGGGGCAGCGACGGAACCAACCAGCACCTCGAAGCTAGCAGCGGTGACCTTTGCAAGAAGAATCTGCTGAATGGGATCAAGTATGAACACGATCTAATGCAGCGACGAGTGCGATATCTCCAAGAAGCCACTGAGAAGTCCTGCGACGAAATCACGCGGGCAATGCGCTCTGTCGAGCTCACTTTACGGGGCGTCCTCGAGGATCGGAGGGATCGAGAGCAAGTAGCTATTGCTGCATTGGTTGAGCATATCCGTGCCGCTATTGAGGCTGAAGTTGCTCTTCCGTCCTTCATCGACATCAGCGTACGTTCTCCTAGCTCCCTGTTAAAGTATCTCGATCGGTTTGATCACTAACGCTTGACATGTAATGCTACAGCCCGACTTCATGCAACGGTATCCGACGACTGTGCAGCTGCGTGAAGATACAATGGTGCGAGTTGATGCCAGCAGACGCTTGCTGCCGCGAACGCCGCCTGACGCGCCACCAATTGTCGAGGAAGCGCACGCTCTGCTCCTCAATCCTCGGCAGCGTGAATGCCTACGGGAGGCTTTAGCCTCTCAAACTATCGGTGACTCGGGGCTGCTTCCATTGTGCATGTTGGTCGAGACGATGACTGCCTTGACCTCTCAGCCCGACGCGCTGCCTGAAGTCTGGCGTCGATGTCCTGCACATGTCATCGCCGAGGTAAGACAAGACAAACCTGCAGCAAGAACGAAATCCACACCCTCACTGGCACTGACCCTCTTCATGGCCGATTGATAGATCGCTGCAGGTTTCACCACGCAGCAGTCGACGTTCGTCGATATCGACGGGTTGCTCGCTGCCATGAGCACTCGCGAGGACCTCCTGTCTCAATTCCAAGAGGACGAGGCTCGCGAGCAGCTCGAACTCCAGCGTCAGCTGGAACTGCAGCGTCAGCAAGAAGAGCAAGAGCAAGAGCTGCTTCTCCAGCACGAAAACTCCCAGCAGCAAGAGACACAAGACAGTGAGCCCGCCGGCGACGGAATCCAATGACATAACGTCTAACACCAAACAGGCAAACCAACACGAATGTATTGACCTGCTCCTCTCTCTCTGTCTATATCGCCGCTTTTGGTCTACAGGATGACGGGGTTCTCGCCCACCTCCGCGACAAAGTCGTGTGCCTCGCCCATGAAGATCTTGAGTTTCTTGTCCTGCAGCGCGCGCATGCGGTTGCGGGGCAGCATGCCGAACACGGCCTTGCGCAGCACGTCCTCGGGCTTGCGCTCGAACTGCTCCTTGGCCGTGCGCTCCTTGAGCCCACCCGGGTGGCCCGTGTGCCAGCGATATAACTTATTGTTCCACTTGTTGCCCGTGAGCACGATGTCCTTGGCGTTGATCACCACCACGTAGTCGCCGCAGTCCACGTTGGGCGCGTACGTAGGCTTGTGCTTGCCGCGCAGGATGGGCGCCAGCTGCGACGCCAGACGACCCAGCACCTGCCCCTTGGCGTCCACCACGTGCCACGCCACCTTGGACGCCTGCGCGATCTTGCTCATGCTGTCCCGACGAGCTGCTCCCTGCACCTCCCGAAGCGCTTGCTGGCCCCAGAAATGCTCGAACTGAGGACTGGCCTGGGCGTGGACCCACTTTCAGCCAATAGGAGCGCTTTAACTGCATAAGGATTGCCATTGGCTGAAAATATATTTCCGAGCCATTACAACAGATCAATATGGGCCGCTACACGACGGTGCAGACCATCAGCGACAAGGACGCGCAGGGCGCCGCTGTGGCGTATGATGCGGTGGCCACGGGCGCAGAAGCACTAGCCGCCAATGCCGCACCGAAGTCCTCGTCTGGAGATACCGCGGGCGGCTCGAAACCGCACATCAACCGTGTGGACAACGTGTCCGGCAGCTCGGCTGGCGCCGGAAGTGGCGACTTCCACACGTACCGCGCCGCCCGAAGACGGTAAGTCCCGAGGTTAGTAATAGTATAGTTAAAGTAGGTCTAATTTATTGATGTGGTAGCGAGTTGGAGCGCGTGGAGGCCATGGAGCAGCGCTACAAGCAGAACAAGGCGCAGCGGGAGTTCGACGAGACTCGCAAGCGCAAGGCCGAGGAGTTCGAAGCCAAAGTGCACAAGCGCGCGGAGAAACGGAGGCGCCGCAAGGAGCGCGCCAAGGCTAAGGCTCTGGATGGGGAACAGGAAGAGGAAGAAGAGGAGAGGAAAGAGGAGAGCAATGCAGACGAGAAGGCGAAGGCTGCAGTACCCGAGACACCAGGCGGCGTGCCGGAAATTCCCAATGACGGCAGCTTCTTGGAGAAGATGCTGGCCATGCAGAAGCAGAAGAGCGAGGGAAAATGAATAGATACGCTGGAAATATGAGGCTTGGAGCTGGAGCTGGACGGGAACGACAGGTTGGGTTCTGCAAAGGTATTCATTTTTGTTACATGTATCTCTCTTCTCTCTGCGTGTTGGCACGCACATACAAGATCGGCCGCCTAGTTGTCATCCTGGAAGATCAGTGCGACGCCGCGTAAAACCCACTTGGCGCTGCCGCAGTCTGTCGGCAGCGTCGCCAAGAAGATGTACGTGTGACCACGGAAGCGGGTGAGGTATACTGGACACTCGTAGATGTTGGGGTCGTGCCGCAGGTAGCCCACCGAAGAAGGCTCCCAGGTCGGTAACGTGGTGACGGCCTTGACGTAGATGACCGGCATACTCCAGAGCAGCTCCTTCGGGTTGCTGTCCAGCAGCGTGCCGCCGCACTCTGTCGGTGGAGCTGCACCGACCGGGTACCGCTCATTGATCTCGTCCAGCGTACTCCACCGCGCACCCTCGAGGATCAGTCCATGCGCGAAGACACCGTCGTCTGGGTAATACGACACGGTCGAGTGGTCCTGGATCGTAGTCACGTGAGTCTCCACCGTCATCTGGTTAAGCGGCATGAACCGCTTACGAGAGGTGACCTGCAGACATGCCGTCGTGTAGGCTGTCGGGTTGAAGAGAGCTGGCAGCCAGATCGAGAAGGGCGTCACGAAGCAGCTTCCGCCCCCTCCAGTGGTGTCGCCGGCCCACATGACGAGCTGTTCGTGGCGCTTGACCATATCCGCGAACCAGCCACTGAGCGACTTGGTCGACGGCCACGCCTTCTTTTCCCACTTACACTGCGAGAACGGGTTGCGTCCTGGCACCTCGTTGAGCGACATGGCGGTGGCCAAGTCCTCCATTGACTGCGACATATTGAGCTGGCCATTGAGACCTTTCTTGAGATCACCCAGCGATAAGCGGATCTCCTGGAGTAGAACGTTCATGCGGCTGCACTCCTGAAGAGCTACAACCACGAAAGGACCGTGCTCCTCTGTCAAATGGGGCGTTGCAGCCTCAACGACGTCCAGCATGCTGAAGAACTCGGGACAGCGAGCTTCCAAGTCTTCAATGGAGGCTCGCAATACAGACGTCTTGTCGCCTCCTCCTTCCTCTCCACCGCCGCCGCCGCCAGCACCGCCACCGATGGTCACAATAGTGTAGCAAAGCGTCTCACACGTCGTCGTGAGATAGCCAATTTCAGCGTTGGGGTGAAGCCCGAAGAGCGGCGGGGCCTCAGGAACCATGTTCTTCTCGATGTAGTTGGCGTACTCGGCAAAGGAAAACTCTTGCGGGTTGGGCGACTTGAAGCCCGGACCCAGCTCCATGCCATTGAGTAGCCCTGGGTCGATGAGCACCATCAGGTACGTGTTGTTTGTACGACGATCCCAGGCGTCCGTGATGTGGCCGCCGTACATGATCTCGCCAAAGAGATATCGAAGATCATCCCATGGAACTGAAGCATTGTTGTCCAGGTACGAGTGCAGGATGTTGGCACAAATGGTAAGATCGCCCGTGTTGAAGCTGTACGCTCGGCTCCAGCCTTGCTGACCGAAGCGCCGACGTCCCAGTACAATGGCGTGGAACCAGCACAGCGCGAAGAGACAAGCCTTGAACTCGGCAGGTTTCGTACAGGCCTGCACCTTGTCCTCTCCGAAGTTGGCCCAAGCACGGCGCAGGTTGGATTGGATGTCCGAAGGCGCCTCATTAGCCACTTTGATACAGCTCTGAAGCAGAGACTCGGGGATATTCAGCATGTCAGGGAGCGGAGGTGGTTCAGCCGAGATGAAGCATCGGAAGAGATCGTGAGCGCCTTCCGTGGCGACTTCTTCGAGCTGCCGCTCCAGAGTCGGCAGCCATGATTGCATCAAGTGGACGTTCTGCAGGATGATCCACCCACCTTCCGTACTCAATCGCTTCAATGCGTCGCCTGCGTAGGCTTCTTGGCCCTGGCCCATGGAAATATTGATGAAGTTGTTGTTTTCCAGACTCACGCCGTTAGCTTTGCCGAGTGTTTCGACCCATGGCGTTGGATCGACACCGGGGAAGAGCACAAAGAAGATCGGGATACTGGAGTTGGTCTCCGCATAGGTCGACTCCATGTTGAACGGTGGCTGGGTCACGTACTCCTCGCCCAAGGACTCGAGAATGAACGTACGCAATGCATTGGTGACGCGATCCGGTCGCATTGCACGCAGCAGGATCAGCCGCTGGAAAGCTGTAAGTTTCACGAAATCCCCAGGGATCTTCTGACGCTCGGCGTCTTCGGTAGCAAACCACTTCCGCCACTCGTCAGGGTCATTTTGGATCGCATCTCCAAGTCCTTGGAAGGCCTTGGCGCTCTCCAGGGCCTTCAGCTTGGCCCAGATTGCTGCAGGCAGCCACTCCGAGGCAGAGCCAGCGTTGCCTGCATCCGGATGGGCCTTGCTGATGAGGAAATACTCGACCTCCGAGTCGCTCAATAAGCCGTCTTTGAGCAAGATCTTGAGACACAGCATCGTCGCTACTGTGAGCTTGTTGCGCTCGAAGAGACCACGGCGTACGTAGTTGTACACACACGAGGTGATGCTGTCCATGAGCACTTGGCACCGTTCTCGCATCTCTTCATCGTTCAAGTCAGCGACGGCTGCCTCACTCTCTTCATTCTCTTCATCGCCAGCTCCTTCACCACCGTCTGCTGCTGCAGCCACAGCATCAGCTGCTGGAGCAGCTTCACCTTCTCCAGATGCCCCGTCAGACTCGTTTGCGGTGAGACTCCTCGCTGCGGGAGCACGATAGATGCCAGACAAGAAGACTTGCTGGAAGGACGCGAGCGAGTAGATGTAGTACGAATGCACCTTGCTGATGTCGTTCATCAGGAAGAAGAGCAGCGAGCCTCGCGCGGCGATGCTGCGGTACTTTTCGCTCGTAATGTTGACCGATTCCTGCGTCTTTTTCGCCGCCTCCATGTTGTTTTGAGTCCGTTGAGCCTTGTGCTTCGTGTCGCTCAGAATCTGGATGAGAGGCTGGTTGTTCGTGATATCGTCGTCCGCACTCGCCAAGTAGAAGAGGATGTCGTCCTCGAGCTTTTTCAGCTCGATCTTGCCGTTGTTCTGCTCCTGAATGAGCTTTTCCCGCTTGATGGCCAGATCTTGACGCTCCTTGGACACGACGAGGTTCAAGAGTTGGTCTTCTAGGCCTAGCATCGTCACCGTGAAGTTGACGATCGTACACTCCGCTTGAATCTCAGGCGGGTAGTGTGGGTTGCCCAGCTTCGTGTGAAGATACAGGTGGAAGTTGTCATTGTACGGGACAGAAGCGTCGCCGATCTGGATTTCGTATCGAGCTCCACGACGTGAGGTTGAGCGCTGGATGACTGGGGCCAGGATGGGATCGATCTTCTCGCCCAAGTTCTCAATCATGAAGGCTCCGTCAGTACCAATCGCCGTCTTCAGGCGCTCAATCCACATTTTCTGCCCCACGCGTACAATGATGAGGTTGTTATGCGCCTCCATCTCACGGATCCACGCAATAGCTTGCAACTGAGGGTCCACGATAAGCGGTCGGCGTCCCATAGTCACCGTCGTTACCACGATGGCGCCATTCTCCGTCGAAACGCGGTCAGAAGGAAGCTTTTGAGTGTTCCACTGGGCAATTTGAGCGTCATTTGTCAGGATGAGAAGCGGGTTCGCCTCTTCGGACATGGCGATGCTTTCACCTCCTGCAGCGGTGCGGAGGTACGGCACCCAGTGCTTGTTGATGAGCTCATCGCGGAACGGCTTCGTGAACGGGCCAATGTACGAGATAAAGGCCGATGCGAGCAGCACGTCACCCACCAGCAGGTCTTTCTCCTTTTGAAGCTGGAGAACGTTGATGCCCCATCGCACGTTCTCGCTTGAGAGATCATTAGTCAGCGTGCCAGCAAGCTTCATCTTCCGGTTTCCGGTTTCGACGGCGTTAATGGCGTCTTCTTTCTCTTTCTCTGCTGCCGCGGCCTCTGCCAAGAGCTTGTCAAGCTTTGCTTGCAGGTCAGCCACAAGAGCTGTGACCTCTCCGAGACGGGTATTGGCAGCCTCAAGCTCGAGGTTCGCAGCGGCTAGAGCTTGACGCTTGGGCTCCACGGTGATGACTATATCGTAGTACATGACGATGTTGACGACCCAGGAACACAAGCCTGCAGCAGCCTTGTTCTTGGAAAGGATGATGTCGTAGTTGAAATGCTCCATCTCCAGGTACATGCGCACCTCCTTCCAGTTTTGCGTAGGCACTTTGCCATCATCTACCACTTGCTTGAAGCCCACCAGATAGTCGATGTACTCGGGAATGTTGCCCAGAAGTTGTTTCTTGACCGTGTCCCACTTGACATCCTTCACCTTACCGGTCTTGGACACCTGGATGTTCGGATGCACGCCAGCTAGCAGCACCATCGTGGCTGAAAAGACGTCGTCGACGCCGGCAGGAGGCTTCGACATGGTCTTACATTCGCCCAGATCCTTCTTGTTCAACGAGTCGAGAGCAGCCATAGCCTGCTCGACAGCGGGCTCAGCCTTGGCCAGATCTTCCATCGTCGAGCGCTGCTTCTCGGTGACTTCGGCCTGAATGATGGCACATTTTGCAGCTTCATCGCCGGCTTTCTTGCTCTCCGTCTCCACGTTCGCCTTCTCCTTATTGACGGCCTCAGCAATGCCTGAAGAAACGGCCTTCTTGTCTTCGGCAGCCTCAAGAATCACCTTGAGTTCGACCTCTAGTCGCGACACGGTATCGCCCGTCTCCTTGAGCTTCTGAAGACCTTTCTCTAAACGATCGATAGCTGCGGCATATTCCTCGACTTTCTTACGAAGAATTTTCTTGTACAGTTGAAGCAACTCGAGATACGACTTGGGGGTGGTGTACACATGACGGCGTTCCACCTGGAAGAAGCGCTCCGCGCACATGTTGACCGACGTGAACGAGAAGGGCATGAACTTTTCAATGCCCGCGCGCGACTCCTCCGACCCAAGCAAGTCGCCAATTTCCTTAAGCTTCTCCCGTCCGACAGACAACAGAGCTTCCTTGGGCCACGGCTGAAACCAATCGATAACTGTACAATTTACTAGTGCAGGGAATTTCCGTGCGCGGTTGCGGAAGTCATCGCCGACAGGAGAGAAGCATAGACACAAGTGAAGCCGCTTTCGGATCTCCGCTTGGAAAAACTTGACGACTTCCTTCCGGTCCTTCGTGCCAGCCACAGGGGAGAGCAGGTTGACGATGTTGTCCATATCTTCCATTGCGAACAGGTCTGGGATTTCACCGGAGGCCAGTAGATCGTTCAAGTAAATGAGGAACTTCTCGTTGGTGATCTGCGAGTCGGTGAGCATGAACACGACTCCTCCATCTTCCTCATTGCGAGACAGCATCTCCACTACCGCCATGTGCATCTTGCGTAGATCTTCCTTGAATTCGTTCTCGCCGTACTTGGAACTGATCGTGATCTGGCGAACAATGAAGCCGCAGATGTGTGATGCCAGGCGAGCAAGGGAGCGCTTGCCACTGCCCCCTACACCGACCAGTAGTGCGTGTCCACTCTCGTTTCGTAGAATCCGAACAATGCGAGCCACGTGCTTCACCGCATCGTCGAACAAATCGAGCTGCATGGCAGTGTTGCTCTCGTTGTTGTTGTACTCACGCAGCTGAACTTGGAGGTTCATTTTGAGGTCATCCAAGTTGGTTCCCATGATCTGATCGTACTCACTGTCGCCATCTTTTGTAAAGTGGCAGAAAATGAGCGGCCACGAGTTCTCGACGGCGTAGTATCGACTCGTATTGCACGAGGCGAACGACTTTTTCACTTGCATTTGCACCAGCTGGTTGTATTTCTCGATGTCTGCCTTGCACACAAGGCGGTCACCGTACACACGCTCACTTTCGTGTAGCCACAGCAAAACAAACTTCTCGGCGCTGTTGAAACGATCCTTCTTGGACGCGATGAGACCCTGGAAAACGTTCGACAAGTGGCGCACGTTGAACTCGTAGTGGAAGTTCGCTGCGGTTTTTCGGAACGTACTGACGACGCTAGCGTGAAGGCTTAGCGCTGCCTTGATCAGTGCGTTGGAGAACTGGGAGTTACTCAACTCATCGACGAATCCCGACAAATGGCCACCCAGGAACGTCTCGTAGATCGTCACAAGACTTGGCGCCTCCGGCATACCCATCGCAAACGTACAGAAGTGCCGCTGAAGTCGCGGGTCAACTAGGAACGACCCTGCAGTCGGGTTCATACACGAAACAACCTGCGTGTTGAGAATGTTTTGCGTCTGAAGCTTAATGCGGTCAAACCAATGCCGATACTCCATCACTTGTCGCAACAACGAGATCGCGCTCTGCGTGTTGTATGGGTCAACCTCTGGCAGATTCAAATCATCCATGAAGTAAATGAGTCGTGCCTTGCCCGGGGGGCCAAGATTGATACCAGTCTTCCGCTCCAGCTGGCCAAACATCGTCTGCTGCAAGATTGAGCTCGTCGTGTAGAAGTTAAAGTTGATGGTGCAGTAGCGGAATGCTGCCGTCGCTTCGTCCTTACTGAGCTTTTTCAACATGCCCATGATATTCTGCGTCTTGCCCGTACCCGCAGGTCCACATACCATCACTGGAACGCTCTTTGAGATGAGGTTCTCGAGCCAGAATGCAATCGATGCCGTCTCCGTTGTGGGCACTGTAATTTGGTTAATTGGACTTGGGGACACGTACGTCTCCGTGTAGAAGTAAGGGCTTTTGGCCCACGAATTGAACTTGGAAGTCTCCGGGTCCAGCCAGAAATCAAACACCGTGTTGCTTGCCGAAGCCACGAGCTTGACGTCCTTCCACTGGTTCTTCCACCAGTTGCTAAACTCCGCCGAGTAGTCTGTCCCGTCATCACTCAAGGTGAGAATGGAGCCAAAAGACCAGACGCAGCAGAAGACGAACGTGTTCTGCATCACAGTGTAGTCCTCGAGCACTTGAGGGGTCAGCAGGCAGTCGATCATGTTCAACAAGTTGGTCACCAGCGTCGTTTCCTCCACTGGGACGACAGGCACCAGCTTCTTACGGAAGAACCTGAGCGTCGTCTCGATATACTGGTCAAAAAGCGCCTGGAACTTGGAGCGCGTGTCTGGAGTGAACATCATGTTCCTGAGCCGGTGATCCACAGGCTGTTGGCAATGTCGATCGAGCCAACTGTCGATTAAGCAGCGCCACTGGTAGCCCTCCGAGGTGGAAATGTACAGAATACCTGCCCGAGATACTGTCGCTGGCGTAGCGTAGACCAGATCGCGAATCTCAAAGATCATACGCATATGGACTTTCAAAGGGATTCGCTCGTTTGAGGCCAACGTAAGCATTCGGTTATCGTCCATAACAGAGTTCATGGACTCGATCCAGTTCGCATCGAGATCTCCGTCCAGAATGATCCACTTGGGGTTGTTATCTTCATCTCCATTGTCCCGGCGACGAGATCCCAGATCGCGCATAATTCGTGAGAGCAAGCCGTCCTTCCACTCACGCGTTTTCAGCACGATATAACCGTACAGTTCATTCGTGCTCACCGACTTTGGATTCAGATCTTGCACCTCCATGGGTGTGCCCATGATCTCGCGGGCTTTCCGCAGCGTCTTCCACGTCTCCGTTTTGCCAGAGGCAGGGGGTCCCATGACGAAGACACAGTGGCGAATTGCGAGCAACTCGGCGAGCTGCACAACCTTGAGCATGAACTCAGGACGCGGTGTGTTGCCGATGGCTTCCGAGGCGCCTTGTACCATGGATTCCAGCTCCATATCACGCTTGCGTGGCGGGTCATTCCGTACGTCGACATTCGGACTGTCACGCGGGAACAGATCTCCGAGCAAGCCGAAGAAAATAACCATATCCTCTGCAACAATCTTGGGGATGTTGAAGTCTCGCAACGCGCGCATGAGCAGATCCGTCTCGGGAATGTCAGGCTCTGCACGCTTGAACGCACCTGCAACACACAGCACACTCTTGACGGCTCGAAGGCCCCAATCGTAGTGCAGTTGTTTGGATAAAAGCTGTCCAAGCAACGAGTACAAACCGTAGAACTTGGACGCTAGGATCTTTGCCTGCGTGAAACCTTCTGCCATCAACATGTTCTCGCAGATGAGGACGAGATCAGGTACCATGACAGTCATGGGCCGGAACAACGCCTTGAGGCCTTCAGGCAATTCAGAGCGTCCCAAGTATCCGGGGTTCATGGTGATGAAAGCACCAACTGTTGGATCCAGCATCACCTCGTCATTCTCGAGGATAAACCTCTCGTCGTCAGCTTTGCAGGCGTCACACACAGCCTTGAACTGGACAGAACACACTGACAGAACTTCTGGTACCAATCGATTGAACTCGTCAAAGCAGCCCCAGGATCCCGACGACGCGAGGCCCTTGAAGATGTTCCCCAGACTCTTGAAATCCATCTCGGGTGAGCAGTTAAACACGTAACATACTTTTCCAAGAGCATTGGCCAAGTCCTTGGTCGTCTCTGTCTTGCCCGTGCCGGCAGGACCAGCAGGAGCGCAGCCCATCTGCAGGTTGAGCGCTTGCGTTGCCGTCACGTAGATTCGATCGGTCAGCGGTGTGATCACCAACCGAGGACCATTTCCTAGGTATTCGTAGTCGTAAGGAATACCCGCGTCACAGATTAAAATCTGAGCACGCGCATTGTTAGGGCCTCGGAAGGTGCTGTCACGCTTTAGAAAGCTTCCCGCTGCTGGCGAAAAGTAATGTTTTAGCTGGGACTGCCACTGAAAATGCGTTGACTCCTCCACACCCCCACGAATCATGTTGGCCACGATATCTCGGCCGTGGGCGTCCATTGTAATAAGCACCATCACGCGCTGTCTCTCAGCGTAAGAAATGTTACTTTGTGTGAGCTTGATCAGGTCTTCGAGCTGCTGCTCCTGCATTTTGTTGTAGTTTTTCAGCGCGTCCTTATCGCCGCCCTGAATCCCTCGGAAAGCACGCTCAACCTCTTGAACGTAGTGGACACCTGCCGCCAAAAGAATGATCTGAGCCGCATCCATGGGCTTGTTCGTGTCATCCTTGAAGTTGATCCACTCGACACGAGGCATTTCAGTGTAAGCAACGAGCGATCGTTCAATATGCTTGAACAACGTCAGCCGCATAGCCCGCATGATCGTCTCCAGGTAAATTTCGGCCTCTCCTTCAAGCACAGGCGGCTGGAAGAAATCCACAATTTCGTGGCCCACGCCAGCCACGAACGACGTAGCAACGGGCCGCTCGCCGGGGCCACGATCCACGAGCGTCAGAGTCTTCGTAGCCAAGTAGATCTTGGAGCAGTGAGGCATGATCCGATCCGGGTGAGACCCATTCGACAGAATGTCCAGTAAATCTGCTTCGGACATGAAGTAGAAACGCGGGAATTGGCGGCGACGCCCATCCAGAAACTCTTTGAGGCGGTGCTTGCACAACTCGAGCTTTTCAACGATCAGCTCCAGTCGTTTGATGAGTCCAGGCTCCGTACAAGCTTCCTGAACGTTCAGCGTTTTCCACGCCGTTTGAAGAATCTGACGAACTTCTCTGTCGATGTCCTCGAAGTCAGACGTTAGCTCGGGGAGCTGCTTCTTCACCTCTTCGGACTGGATAAACAATGGCTCGAGGTAGCTCCACGACCGCTGGATGTCGCCAAACAGCAGAACAACTTCGTTGATGGACGACAGACCGATTTGGAGCTTTGCAACTCGGGGCTCAAACTCGGATTGATACGGTGAGGCGCTCATACCTTGAACATCAATTTGATGCGTCTCCAGAAGCTCAAAGTTCTCCTCCGATACCTTGAGAAGGGGTACGATTTCCTCCTCTGGTGCGCCTGGGTTGTACGCAGTCATCTCCCAGTTCACTTCTGCCCACAGAGCTTCAAGCTCAATCAGTCGAAGCTCAAGCTCTTGCTCCTTTTCTGCCTCGTAACAAATTTCATTGATGTCCGAGCTGAAATTGAAGAGGTTCTTGCTCAAAATCAGAGACAGACGTTGTTCGGGGTCTTCATCTGGGGTTGGGAACTCTCCTGTGTGAGCCATAATGCGCTTCCAATGTCTTGGGCGCATGTAGCTGGCCGATACACAGCGAATGAGCGGGTGGGTCTTGTCAAAAGCTTGGCATTCCTTCAAGATGGACATGTACGCATCGCTCCATTGAATTCCCTTGGGGATCTTCTTGAGCTCTTTCAGCGCAGACTGCACTTCAATCTGCAGCGCGTTCACATCGACTTCTTTGAATAAAATGTCCTGGGTGGCTTTGAAAAAGGCCTTAGCGCGCTTGATGATCGCCCAGACGGTCTTCATCGCGTCTGCATCGGCCTGCATTAACCCCATCATCCGAAGCGATTCATTCATAAGCTGCGGGAACCCAAAGATTGAGCACAACTTGGTGTTTTCCTCGCACTTCTTCATCTCCATGTTCCAGTCGACAAGGTAACTCTCGATCTTCTCTAATCCCTTGTCAGGCTCCAGATTGGATGACCAAAAGTCCAAGGTCTTGAGGGTTTCCATCTTTTGCGCGATCATCTTCTCGTACGCGACGATCTTCTCTTCAGTCTTTTCGCTGAAGATCCGCGTGGGCTCCTGGGTGCGCTTCTCCGTGACTGGGACTTGCTTCTCGACGTCGACGAAAAGTTTTTCCATGTTTTCAATCTCCACCAGCTCCTTGTCGACATGACCCCCACTTTTCTTGATATTCAGGAAGAGCTGTCGCACTTGGTCCAGAATCAGGTGGTTCGTCGCCTTCTCCGTCTCCAGTTTGCGAATGATTTCCTTCACCTTCCGCAGCGTCTCGAGGCCTTCAGTCTCACTATTTGGGATGTCTTTCCGCAGATCCACAAGAATGCGTCGGAACTCTCCGTTTCGCTTGTTCATGGTCGCCATTACCCGTCGAAGAAGCTCAGGCGAGTCAAAGTCCTTTTGTGAAGATAGCGGTGGCAGACACTTTGACTTGTTCTCATCTGTTGGAGGCTGGAACACTGCAGTGAAGGGCGAGCCACGGATGGGGCCTGCGATTCCGCTAAACGTGCCACTGAAGTCTACCGAAATCTCGTATTTCCCTGCCCGCGATGGCGTGAATGTTACCACATACGTTCCATCGTTCTTGTCGAGGACCGACGCCACTTGCTCCAGCTCGGCCTGAGGATCGTCGCAGTACTTGAGAGTGATCGTGAACTCATCTCCTCCGCAGTCTCGTGGACTGTCTTCTTTGTCGCGGGATTGAATGATAAACGTCGTTGGCAGTTCAGCCAAGCAGTTATCGCTAAGCGCGGCGATCAAGCAAGGCCCGAACGCTAGCGACTTCGGGGCCGCTGTGACCGAGTGGAAGCGGAACGAAGTGGCCACGTTCGTGTACATCCCACCGGATAACGACACTCGGACTTCCGCTGCAAGCGGCCCGAATTTCTCAAAGCTTGGCGCGGTTGCCTGGAGTACAGTTGAGCTCAGAACTGCCCCCGTGACGTCTACAGATCCCTTTGCCACCGCGAAACGCAGTGTGGCATTTTGGCCCGTGAAGTTGAAACCATTAACCTTGACCTTTGCGCTTCCCGTGATCGGCCCTTGCTTCGGTTCAATCGACGAGATCGAGTACGGAGGCCCAACGATCTCGCTTGCATTGAGTACGTGCAAATCGTTGTACCAGCGGTTCGCCCAGCCTCCAAAGAAGATCAAGTGATTCGTGTTTGCATCAAACACCATGGCAGTATCAGCCCGCGCCTTTGGAAGCTCTCCTTTGACAGGAGGGTTCAGCCATACCATGGCGCCAGTGTCCAATACGGCTGTACTGTTCAAGTACGCTCCTTGGGCCGTCCCGGACTCTGCAAGATCTCCACTGTTGCCACCGAACAAGAACACTTTCCAGTGTGGCACTGCCGCTACACTCACACACGTGTGATTCCAAATGGGAGCAGTCAATGGGGTGCTCAACATACTCCAGGTGTTGGTTGGCAGATCAAGCACGAAGATGTCTTGAAACTGCTTGAAGCTGTTCCAGCCTCCGACGACCAGCAATTGCTCTTTCACCAAGCACGTCTGATGCCCCGATCTTGGCTCGGGTTTTTCACCGTCAGCCTGGATCTCCTGCCACTTGAAAGAGTGCAAGTCCAACGCGTGCAGGTCGTTGAAGTCGGTACGTCCGAAGCCGTTGCCGCCGTAGCCACCAAACACGTACATTTTTTCGCCAACAAGTGTGGCACTGTGAGCTCCACGGCATTGAGGAAGCCCCTCCCAAAACCCTTGGGCGTACTTCTGCTCCCACACCTTCAATTCCGTGTTGAAGATCCACAGGTCGTTCATGCGCTTTTCAGCTGCAAAACCTCCGAAGATGATGATGTTTTTCTCTAACAAAATGGCCGAGTGCCTCCATCGAGGCGCTGGCATGTCGTCGTCACTCTGCGAGCTCATAACCTTCGACCACGTGTAGCCTGCCATCGAATTAGTGAGTGCGGATGCAATGAACTTGCTGATAGTAACTCGTGTGTCGTACCATTTGTGACGTCTAGCCTGTACAACTCGTTGGTTGGGCCTGGCGGAGACTTATGATCGCACCCGCCGAACATGTAGATGGCCGTCTCGGTTTCCGAGCTCTTCAGAGTGAAAGAGTGGCCAGATCTCTTGACAGGGATCTCTCCATTCTGCTTCGGTGCGATCCACGCCAGCTCCGGCTCGCACCCGTATCCGATGGGCTATCATCCGAACCAAGAGGTAAGCAACTTCTATACAACATTGACGAGGAAAACGACGCACCATTTTGGCTTGGCCCTTATCGGGGTGCGCCTAGATTCAAGCTGCCCTTCTTAAAGGAATTCCTTGACCACAACCGCCTGCCGCTTGCTACCGTTCCTTCGTCTCCGGTTGTATCCACGCTGAAGTGATCAGTCGGCAACCTCCACCACAGGCAGGCGCTATTCAAGAGGCGCGACGGGTCATACGCGCAAGATATCGCAGTCCCTTGGGCGAAAGCCGTTTTCATCCTGGAGTCAACTCACGCAACAGTCCACAGCCCTGCCCTCGCGTCCTGCACGAACCGGTTTGGTAGATCTTTGTGCTTCAAAGCGCATGCTTTATTTCAATGCGGGGTGCTCTGAATCCGCGCTCTGCCCGATCCACATGCTCTAGACGCGTAGACATCATCTGCAACTGGAGCTCAAAGCCGCCACTGCTGGAGCAGAGGTTTTGGTTTGGCAACTCGGTCGCTCGACTAACTCAACACCACTTGGCAGCAGGTTCATCCACCTAGTTGTTGAACTTGAAGAAAATAATGTCGCCGTCCTGGACCTCGTACTTCTTGCCCTGCTGCTTGAGCTTGCCGGCCTTCTTGACAGCCTCTTCCGTGCCCACTATACATTGAACAAAGCACAATGGTGTTAGATCATTTAACACTATCCGCCGAGGGAACATGAGATACTTACGCTCTTTCAGGTCCGCGAAGGCCTGGACTTCGGCCATGATGAAGCCCTTCTCGAAGTCCGTGTGGATGACACCAGCCGCCTGGGGTGCCAGTCGTCCCTTGCGGATCGTCCAGCCGCGCACCTCGTCCTTGCCGGCCGTGAAGAAGTGGATCAGGCCAAGCGCCTGGTATCCCATGCGGAGCACGCGGTTCAGGATGGACTTGTGCGTCGGGTTCTCCTTGAAGTACGTCTGCAGCTCACCGCCGGCCTCGAGGTCCAGCAGCTCCAGCTCGAACTCGCAGCTGAGCGGGACAACAGGCTCGTTGCCGCCGCGCTCCTTGATGTACTCGGCGATCTTGGGCAGGTACTTGTTGCTCTTGCGCAGGTAGTCGCGCTTGCTCACGTTGATGAGGTACACGACGGGCTTGGCCGTGAGCAGCTGCATGGTGTTGAGGATCTCGACCTCGGGGGCAGTCCACGTGCCGAAGGACACGTCCTTGCCGTCCTGGAGCCACTCCAGGATCTTGCACAGCGACTCGTACTCGACCTTCTTCTCCTTGCCACCCACGCCGCGCTCGGCGAGCTTCTTGACGCTAGCCACCTCCTTGGTGACGCGCTCGATGTCCTTGAGACGCAGCTCCTCCTGGATGATCTTCATGTCACGCACGGGGTCTACGTTGCCCTCCACGTGGGTCACCTCGGTCGAGTCGAAGGCGCGCACCATGTGGTAGATGGCGTCCACGGCCGCAATGTGCGACAAGAAGGCGTTGCCAAGACCAGCACCTTCAGCGGCGCCGCGCACGAGGCCGGCGATGTCCGTGATGGAGATGACGGGCGGCACGACGCTGGTGGGCTGGTACTTGTCCACGAGCCAGTTGAAGCGCTGGTCGGGCAGCGGCACCACGGCGTCATTGGGGTCGATGGTGCAAAAGGGGAAGTTCTCGGCCGGAATGTGCAGCTTAGACAGGCAGTTGAAGAACGTCGACTTGCCCACGTTGGGGACACCCACGATGCCGATCTTGACGTTGTTACCGGGACGGCCCAGGTAGGTGCGCGTGGGCTAAGAGGGGGGAAGAAACAGCGTACAGTTAGAGAGGGGTGGTCGGGACCTGGAGAGGTAGGGGGGGGGAAGAGCTCACCTCTTCGGTCTTCTTTCCCTTGGGCGGCATGCTGGACAGGTAGGTGCTGAGGTCTCTTCGCTTGATAGACGTGAAATAAAGCAATGGCGCTCGATGGCTCAAAGGGGAAATTAACCCTTTTCGCAAGGGAAAATATTTAACCGCTCTTTGCAACCAAGGGGAAGGTGACAGAAGATGAAAGTATGATATGAACCATGAAGAGCTTCATTGGGGTGTGGCGTGCACGCGGCGCTCGAAGTTCACCGCGTTCACTACAATAATGCACCATCTAGCGCCTCGATCTACAGGGAAGCAGCTGTCGCTTGCGGGTTGCCGCCAGCCCTCACTTGTTGCGCCAACCTGTCCGTTTCTGTAAAATAGGCAAAGGCAACGAAAGCCGAGTCAGAAAGCGCAGTAGAAATTAGAAATGCAACTCGAATCCGAGCAAGATACGTACCAGCTTTCTTCTTGGCCGCTGCAACGCCGAGAACGACGAACACCACCGCCATGACGCCCAGGAAAACACCGACGCCCACGAAGATGGTCTGCGGAGCCGTGTCCGAACTGCTCAGCGTCGCGCATGTACTGATATCCTTGACACTGCAGTCCGTGCCAGTGTAGCAAGACAGGCAGCTGCACGACATCGTGCCGTTCGACTCCTTGCACTGGCCGTTACCGCCGCAATCGGACGTGCTCTCGCAGGTGCCGCCGCCGCTCGTGACCTCGTAGGTGCCGCAAATGTCCTCCTGCGTCGTACCAATGGCACTGCTCAGAGTCACATCGCACGTGTCACCATCATCCGTGCAGACCACGCCTTCGCGGCTGGAGCAGGTCCAAGAGTCGGAGCTGGAGATCTTGAGGGAACTCGCCGAGCAGCTGCTGACGATCCAACCGTTCTTGGTCGCATGTTCGTTGGTAGACTGCGTCTTCGTTTCTACTGTGGGTTTCCATGTGCACTTGGTACTATCGGTCCACTCAGCATCATCCGTGTAGCCCGAGTACTTGGCAAACTGAGCCTTCAGGTTCGTGTAATCTGTCGTGGACTTCGAGCTAGGAGTACTCAAAAAGTCCGTGCTGCCACCTATGAACCAACAATGAGGTTAGTGCATCATGTGTTCACAAGGTTGCCCCTAATAATAAAGCCTACCTGTGAACATCGGGAACAGCGAGTCCGCCGAAAGCTTGGCTTCACCGTACGAGTAGGCGAGACCGCCTGACCAAACTGACGTAAACTTCTCCGTTTTGGAAGGCTCTTGGTACAAGTAGGGAATCATGCCCCAGTCACGAGCAGTCGCTGACGAAGTCTTACAGCCGTACTCGCCAAACGCAACCACGATAGGGATTCCCTGAGCCATGTCAATGTAGCGCTGGTAGGCCTCGGCGAATGTCGAGTCGGGGCACCAACGGTACTCGTTGATCAGGTAGATATCAATACTCTCCGCCATCAAGCCGTTGGTCATCTTGTCTCCGCACAGGAGACCCTGGATCTTCATCACGTGGTAGTCGTCGGCGTTCGAGACGTCGTCGTTACTACTGTCAGCGGCGGCGTAGGCGAGCGGCAGGATGCGCACCTTCTTGCCGTTCACCGTCATCCAGTTCTTCAGGTCGGCCACGTAGGCCTTCACGCAGGAACCAGCCGTCAGGTCGGCCTGCATGATTTCGTTAGCCACGACGACGCCGAGAGTGTTGTCGTACTGGGCAAAGTTCTGGATGATCTTCTTGCCGTACTCGAGCAGCAGCGCCGGGTAGCAGGTCTCCGTCTGGTCCACGGTCTTGGCGCCGTCGCCCGACGACACCTTGCCCGAGCAGCTGAGGCTCTTGGTGATGGTCGAGTAGCGGTACTTGCCGTAGTAGGCGTCGTTATCAGGCGAGGCCGAAACCATGACGTACACGCCAAGCTCGGCCATGTCGTTCATGAACTTCTTGTACGAGGACGTCGGGTTAATGTTGTACAGACGCAGCGTGTTGTACTTGAGCCCCGCCAGGTTCTCCGAAATAACAGCCTTCGAGTACTTGTCGTAGTAGTCGTCGCTCACGGCGTACTCGTACGTCATCTACCAGCAGAGCAAAACAACATCGAGCGTTAGCCCCACCCCATACTCACATCAAGAGGATTATATCTGCTCGAACTGTGCTTTGCTGTTAGTGGCGGGCGGGCTTCCTTCCCATCCTTCCGTCCGTACGCACCCCTTTGATGAAGAATCGCTCGCCCGTGTTGGCGTTGTAGAGCTTGTTGCCGCGCACGACGATCACGCCGTCCACGGCAGCGGCCGCCGTCGGGGTCGGCAGCAGCGCGACGGCCAGCGCGGCTAGCAGCAGCAGCAGACAGCTTCGTCCGGTCATGGAGGTCGAGTCGGTCAGTCTCCGGTTTCGCTATAATGCGGCTGGTCTCTACCTTTTTTCCTCCCCGTCCGAACAGAGAATCTGTATCGGATTTTCTATCCGAAAACAGCCGGCGCACCCATGAAGATTGAGGATTGGTGACTGCCAATGATGGTATCATGTTTAGAAGGTTCATCATACATTTGGTCCATCTGGACTGTATATGTTAATGTTTTAGACGGCTATACAAATTATATGATTGAGCAGGTTAATCAGGTATCCGAACAGGCGTGCGATGAAGAGCGCCGATTGGACGCCGCGAGCACGTCTTTTGACCAATCCCGCTGGTGACCGTATGGGATTGGTCAAATATGAGCCAAGTTTTGGAATTTCCACTGGCAAAATGATTCGAACCCACAGGTCAACTTGGTCACTGATGGCGGCGGCAGAAGTTGGCGAGTCGGCTGTAAGCGTCCGCGAGCACCTCGTGCGGCGCCGAGAACACGATACGGAAGTAGTTGGTCATACCAAAGCACTGCAATCAGCAATAAATAGCGCAGCGGGTTAGTTTGGTGATGTACACAACAGCCGGCTTCCGTCCGTACCTGCCCGGGCAGCACGAAGACGGACTCCTCGTCCAGCAGCTTCTGCGTAAGGTCCAAGTCGTCCTTGATTTTAGTAAGAACGTCGGTCCGGAGTTTTACCTGTGCACAGCACGACGAGCAATTAGCTCGCTGAGCAAAGCGGGCAACACCCTTTAGGCGACAGCAGACTTGACTGCCATGATGCGTACCATTGCGTACATGGCACCCTGCGGCACCACCACCTCCAGGCCAGGGATCTTCGAGAGCGTGTCGATGGTGAACTTTGCGTTGCTCTCCAGCGTCGCGAAGTACTGCTTCTTGAAATCCGCCAGCGACTGCGCCTCCGCACTGCCCGGAACCGGCGTCAGCAAGTCGGGGATGGCACTCTGCAATGACATGACGAGTACAATTTAGCCACGTCACCAGACTACCGTGCGTCGCCGTTCGATGATACAGTACACGATCTTACCTGGACCAGCGAGTTCGCGCCAAGGATGTTCTGCGAGAGTTTGAAGTAGGCGGTGCGAACATCCTTCAGGACGTTGTTGCGGTCGTGCACCATGACCCAGCCTACCCTCCAGCCAGGAATCAGGAACTGCTTGGCCAAGCCGCCCACCGCCACAACGGGCACCGTCTTGGTCAGTGTCGCAATCGGGAAGAACGCGTTGCTTCCGAAGACCATGTCACCGTAGATTTCGTCCTGGAACACCACGCGCGTTAGACATTTTCGAGTTAGCGGGTAGAATTAGCGATTCTGACTCACTGCAATGATAGGAATCTTGTTTTGCTCCGCCAACACAAGGATCTTCTCAAGGTGGGGCTGCACCGCATGCCGATAAGTACGTATGTTAGTAAGATTGAGCACTTCCTCGCATTGGTTTGCCACCCCCTCACCTTCGAGTACACACTGCCGCACGGGTTGGAAGGGTTGTTCACAAGAATGGCCTTCGTGTTATCATCCACGAGCGACTGCATGTGCTCCAGGTCCACCTCCCAGTTGCTCTCCGGCTGGAACAAATATTGTCAAGATGACAGTGCGTTAATACGCCAAGATGGAAGATCTCAACTTCAGGCAACGGGGCTTACCTTTAGATTGTAGAACCGGCACTCGATCTTGTGCGCTTCGCAAAGTGCTTGGTACAGCGGGAAGCCAGGTTTGGGGAGTAGGATGTTGTCGCCGGGATTCAGCAGGCCTCGCAGCGCAATCTCAATAGCGCCGGAGCATCCACTGGAGACGATAATGTCATCCATTGTCAGCGGGGCGCGCGTGTTGCCGTAGTGCTGCGCAATAGCTGCACGAGCAGCTTCGGAGCCTGCTGAGTGGATATAGCCGTTGTGCTGCATCGAGCTGCTCAAAGCAACAGGTACGAAAAGGTATCAGTCCATAGCTCGATAAAATGATGCACGTTTGCGTTCAACTTACCGAGTGTTGCGGACGATCGCGTGGACCAGCACATCAGGGCAGTGTAAGTTCCCAAACACGGTTGGGTCGCCTACGAAGCAGCCATGCATGGTTAGAAGTCGTTCGTCGACCCGAATGAAAATCTGAACCGGTACACTTACCGAGTGACAGCGGAATCAGGGTCTTCGACGACGTCGCGGGCTTCTTGATGTTGTCCACGATTTTCCGGATGGGATTCGCACACAACTTGGAGAAGTCGGAGGGCTGCACATTCCACTGTTTCTTGGTTTGGCGCTTGAATTCAAGCATCGGCTCGTCGAATGTGGGGTCTTCGGAAGCAAAGCGCTTGGACATGGCGATGTCGAAACTTCAGTTGTATGATGAGACTTGAGTTGTGCTGCTACCAAGAGAATTGGAAAGTGAGTGACAGCTTCGAGCACAGCGATTTTGAGACTGACGCCCTTCTTTCAAAGATAAACATGCTGCTTAGACGCCTGTCCTATTTATCCACAGTCGACGGGCACCGACGTCACAAGGTGTGCTTCCGCCAATCAATGTCGTTTAGCATGTTGCTTTTTGGTGGTCGAGCCTGCCGACTTCAAGATAGGGTAACGG